>DF239775.1:7139-69649 GCA_000507305.1 Breviolum minutum Mf 1.05b.01
AACTGACGAACTGACTGATTGACTAACTGATGAACTGACTAATTGACTAACTAGCTAACTGACTAACTGATTGATTGATAGATTGATTAACTGACGAACTGACTACTTGACTTACTGACTGACTGACTAACTGACTAACTGCTAACTGACTACTTGACTAACTGGCTATCTACCTAACTAACTAACAAACTAACTAACTAGCTAACTGACCAAATGACTCACTCACTGATTGACTAACTGATGAACTGACTAGTTGACAAACTAAAAACTGACTGACTCACTAACTGACTGACTGACTGACTGATTGATTGATTGATTGATTGGTTGATTGATTGATTGATTGATTGATTGATTGATTGATTGAATGATTGATTGATTCATTGATTGATTGATTGATTGATTGATTGATTGATTGATTGATTGATTGATTGATTAACAGACTAATTGACTAACTGACTGACTAACTAACTAACTAACTGACTAACTAACTAGCAAACTGACTAAGTGACGAACTGACTGATTGACTAACTGACTAACTTACTATCTGACTAATTTTTCGACATCAGAACTTCAAAAAACAGTCCGCTGCTGACGTGTTTTGTACATTTTGACTTGCTAATGTGCTTTTCGCCACAGCGGCGTGCAATTTTTCGACATTAGAACTTCAAAAAGTGCTCCGACCATGAGGTGTTTTGTACATTTTGGCTTGATAATGTGCTTTTCGCCACAGCGTCGTGCAATTTTTTGACACCAGAACTTCAAAAAGTGCTCCGAAACTGACGTGTTTTGTACATTTTCATTTTTACATCGCAACTCCCAAAACTGCTCCCAAACCACCAGTTTGTTAACATTTTCACTTCCAAATTTGCATTTCGTCACAGCGGCGCGCATTTTTTCGACATCTGAACTTCAAAAAGTGCTCCGAAGTCGTCAGTTTTTTAACATGTTCACTTCGAAATTTACGTTTCGCCACAGCACCGTGCAGTTTTTGAGGTCTCCTCTCAGCACCTGCCTCCGCACCTGCCGCTTTAACAGGCCTACTTTTCGACTGACCGGACACACGAATCATCGAAAAAACACAGCATTTCGCGACTTCTCTAACATTTGGCGCGGATGTATCTTCTTTCTTCTGACTTTCGCGCTATTGCATCTTCTTTCTGCTGACTTGACTACTCTACTCTGCTTTTCAACTGTCCATATTGTCGGAAGTTTGCTATTTAAACTTCCTTCGATCAGAAAGTTAAACTAAAATAGCCGAGGCCATGAAAATATCCCATCTTTCCTAGTAAATAAAATCAAAACAATTGATCATTTTCCATGGCTATGGTAGTTTACCCTAGTGTAAAGGAGGAGGATTATCCCCGGAAAAAAATGTAAGGCATCATAATATTATAGGGTTGGAAGTCATTGTTTCTACCACTTTTAAAGGATTTGAATGGATGTGAATCTCTTCAGCGAGTCACCTTTTTGACGGATGTGAATCACTCTCCAAAAAAGGTGGGGCAACAAAATATCTCACAACCTTGTTCTGTCTTTTTTTAAGCCTGGATATCCTAGATCTATTCAAAACAAACAAACACAAAGCAATCTACTACCACTACAGTCCAAAGGCAAACTCATGAACATCTTGTTGTCCAAGCACTATACAGCGCACCTTTTGCTGCTGATTGCTATTCCCGTCTTTTTCCAGAACCACTTCTCGTCTGAGAAATCCCGAAGTTGTTAGCTCACAGAGATTCAAACATCCCGCTGATACTGTTTAGATTGAGATACATGACATACTTGTTCAGCCTTTTAATGCCAAACATCACACCACAATTTGCTATATATAAGATGGGTTGCCCCCCTTGCCAGAATTATATAGTGGCAAACACATGTTTATAGGGATCCCCTACAAGTACGAAATATCTGATGGTGACTATTGCCACCAAAGAGGACAACCCAAGGTATAACAACATGTCCTTCAACAACGACTGGTCAAATTACACCCCCACAAAAACCTTCAAAACCTTACCCATAGGATCCATGTATGGTATATTTATATTTACCTACATTTGGTTAATGTTGATGGTAAATGTAGGTAACTACACAATCGTCCCATGGATGCGATATGCGATGGGTTATGGTGAACCATGACAGCAATCCCAAACAAAAAAATCTACAATCGATCTTCGATCTGCCATGTTTTTTTTTCAACATTCTTGGGGACCCATTTGGGGGGTTCCGAAAATGATGGTACCCCCCCAAATCACCCTTTTTAATAGGGTTTTCCATTATAAACCATCCATTTTGGGGTACCACCATTTTAGGAAACCCCCATTTTGTTTTGTGGGGACCCATGGGTTGTGTTTTTCGGTTGAATCCAACCCTGTCCTGCCGCTTCTTAGTGGAAGTACGGTCCAAACCTTTTCTGAACGTGCAAAACTTCGCAAAACGCAGGCCCCCAACAAAAACCATGGCAAAACGGACAAGGGGCCCCAGAGTCTTTAAAACTGGAGAGCCCTGAAATTCCAACATCTGGCAACAATTCTCACTTATAGGATTTTTAGGATGTTTGCTTTTTTGATTTGATCATCCATCTACAGTAAATTGAATCAAACATTTTTTGTGGGTTTTGGGAAGGGTCTCATGGGTAAAACCCCATTGCTCTTTTCAAGCCATCTCGGCATCACCAAAACAACAATTTTCCACGTGAGTAGGTGACTTTTTGAGGATGGTGTAATACCCTCCTCCAAATTACAGTATAGCTCCCTGACAGCGTAGGTCAGCTGTTGGAAGAGCTATGAAAAAATACATACAAGCAAAAACCTGCTAACCCAGTAACACGAAACTCTAAGTTGATGAATGTTCGGAGTTTGGCTGAGTGGCTTATGATAGCAATCCGTTTAGAATGAATTAATGCTAGCGCCAAAAACACACCACACAAAACAAGAAGAGCTACTGTACTGGTTCCTCCAATGAATCTTCATGGCTTGAGTGTCACTAGAGACAAAAAGGAGTAGCAGGCTCTCCCAAAAAGATTTCCACGGTGAAAACATTTTCGTCTCCCGACTTGCCTGCAAACTCAACCCCTACCAGGTCAGGTGACAAGTACTGTTGATGAAAAAAAGGCTCACCAAGATGCCCACCAATCAGAAAAGGGAGCATCCCCCTGAATTCTTCCCCTATAGGGTCATTCCAAAAATCTCACCAGGCGCAAGCACATTTTTTTCCTAATCATGAACAATTTAATAACTATCTATTATCTATATATGATTACCTATGCTGGATCTTCGCGACTGCTGGCAGGTAGGGAAGGGTAATGTTTAAATATGTTTAATACATCACCCTCACAACTAAAGTGGCTAGTGAAACTGGAACAAATGTTCAACCAAAAACAGATCATACCCCCTCAAAACATGCCATGTCCCACCTAAAAAAGGAATCATTTCAATATGGAAAGGATCGTCTTCCAACCATCCGGGATGGAGTCTGCGACCTTGATCGCAACTGGGCCGCCCAAACCGACTTCATCTGCCCGGTCCTAACGACGTAAAGTCGTGAACACTGAGATTGGAGGTGATACCATTGATGGAAGGAATCCTGCACCACCTGGGATGTATCAAACCATGTAAATAATGGGATATTTACCATATCAACTGGTGCAGGATGATGTCTTCCGTCAACAGTATGTAGGAGGCGTTTTTCCTTTGGAAAATGTTGCTTCACTTCTTTCAAAACATATTGCACCGTTCCCATAGGAGAATCTTGGATGTCATTTGTCGTTTCCAAAGCTCAAAATTTCAAAGGTTTGGGGGGTGTCTTTGGAGCCTTCATGAGGGTTTCAGCGTATGTTTAAAAAATGCTTGCTTTTCCAAATAGATAACTACCAGTTTTTAACATTTAATTTAAAGTACCACTAACGTGGTACTTTTTGGAAGAAACATCCCTTTGAAACATCCCCTAGCGATGAATGAATGACATGAATGACCCTTTCCATCCTGGACCTGGATGACTCATACACTGAAATAGGATCACTCAGGTAATCGTTAATTGGTGGTTTGGGATTCTAAGGGTGCCCCTAAGTAACAATCCCTTCGTAAGGGGATCCCAAAAATCCAAACCACCAACCCAAACCGCCAATTAACCATTAGTTGGATCACTAGAGGCCAGAAAAAATATCCTTCATGAACGAACTGACCATGATCTTCAAACTATCTGCTTCCAGAGTCATACATTGGGTTCCAACCCTTTTGCCAGGATGCAACCCACTCACCACTCACCACAGGATTTTGACATTTTGAGGATCGTGGGTCCATATTTATAAAACCTTCACGCGCGACTATTCCCGGGGAAAGGGGACAACCCAAGTCATACATCATATTGATCACTCCCCATCTCACTTCATCCGAAGCTCAGGATCTTCTAAACCGACTTTTTGTGCCAGGCCAAGTTTTCTGTTGTCAAATTTGCGGCAACGAAGTATTTCCGGCCTCTGAAACTCATATGAATCAAACCAACCCACACGTTTGTTGATTCAACTATTGGGTGGTTTGATCATACTTCTCCCAACTTATACTCTTCAGTTTATTCTTCAACACTTCAACCTTCCTTTTTTGAAAAAAACCATCAACAAATATGTGTCCTGTCGTTTTTTGTTTCTCTGTTATTTTGTATCCGTGAACCAAACAAATGAACCAAACAAAAAATGGGTAGCCTATGGAAATTTACCACGGAGAAAACTTCTCCCTCCACCGAAATCGGGCCGTCCTTCAGCTCGCTGATGCTCAACTTTCCCAACAACGAGAGGCTGAACACCTGCTACACGGTCACGACAACTGGTCACCGCGAGTTGGGTTGGGCTTTGGTGGACACGGCTCCCGCTGTTTTCCCTGGTTTAAGTCTGACAAATTGACAAAAAAAACTGGTTGGTTTCAGAATAAGAGGGACCATTCAAAGTTAAAGGGCTGATTGTAAGAATATGCTTTAAAGACCATTTCTTGCACTGATCCATGTGAAAACTAGTAGAATCCCATATGCAACATCATCAATCAGGGCTTCAGGGTCTTCATCGCAGCTAACATACCTTGAGATTGGGTGTATCCCAGTCTCATGTTGCAATCGTGGTAGAACATGAAGATTCATGAAATCACCAAAGATTTCAGATACCAAAAATGGAGGAATCCTGAACCTGGGGATTCCCTTACATTAGCCTTAATATTAAGCATAAAGGTGGGTACTTCCATTTTAAGTACCTGAAATGTTTGTTGATGAAAAGGGCCTAGGAGATCTTGGAGACTAAGAATGAACAATGAACTTTAATGATTGTTTGACTGGCATGGCGGGACTGGGATGTATCATATATCCAATCATACCCGATCTATTTTCACAATCTACAAATTCAACAACATAAAGCCACTTCAAGCAACTTCTATATGTTAACCTGCAAATTTCACAATATCAAAAACTAGCAGCTGGATGCTCCCCCGGAGCCAAAGAATGAAAGGACATACCACGCGTTTCCAAAGCTTTTATCCTATGTTCATCCATGTTAAAAGGCATTTGATTCGTTTCCGGCTTTTTGTTCATGCTATCGCAATATCCCAGTCCCTCTTATGGATTCAGTGGATCATGCGGAATCAAAGACAGTTCGTCCCTGGTTGGAAGACGTTCCTTTTGGGTCCCGCACCTGTGGAGCCCCAAAACCCCATGGAAAATTGGAGGCTCTAAAAACTAAGCTTAAATCTTAATATACGGGTTTAAGCCGTAAAACTGAAGGCAAAGTGGGTCCAACTGTTCAACTTCACGTGGGTTATCAACTTCTTCCCACTGGGATCGATGGATACCTGGGGACTCGAAATGGTCACTGCCCAAAGGCAAGAAACAATCAACATAGAACCATCAACCTCAAAGGATGCTTGCTTCATTTGTGCACCCGTGCTCTGCAATGAAGCCAGCGTCCACACCCATTGCTTCTCAGTCGGGAAGACCGGAAAGACGGGAAGACAGCTTGATCTTCCAAACTTTATCTCTGCAAAAGTGAAAAACATCCCGGAAAAAATCACTGATCAAAATCTACCCCTGCGGTGAGATTGAGGTGATTTTGTTTGACTCATTGACCTCAAATCCGGGGTCACAGTGTGATCCTGGTCACACGAAAGACCTTTCAGAATTCATCTGTTTTTTTTTCTGTGTGTTTCTTGCTGTCAAAACTCAAAACCTATTTAAATAAGAAGCAGGTCAAAATGGGGAAGGAATTCTTTAAATTCCAGTGAAACCATTTCCTTTTTGCACCTATTATATTCGAGAACCAATTCTTTTGGAAGGAAAAACAAAGAGAAACACGCGTCACCTTTAATTATAATCCCTGTTTTTTCCTGGGTAGTATAATTTGGATCTAACCCCCCGCCCAGTACGCCAGTCACCTTTTGGACTATTACATTTTTGGCAGCGGAATAATGATAAAGTTTCACTTGCGTTAGTGGGACAGCCACACCCAAGCAAAAAAAACATATTTCTACGTGGTGGTTGCAACCCAATTGAAAAATATTACTCAAAATGGGAATCTTCCCCTAAATAGGGATGAAATTAAAAATATAATTGTCAAATTTAAACATTTTTTCCCAGGTAGGTGTGAAAAAAACATATATATTTGAAACCACCACATAAAAAACAGCAAATGACCTAGGGTCTTGGTCACTGGGGTCTTCCCAAAAAAATCGTGAGCTCCACCTCTTCAGGCCCCTCATCGCGGTAGGTCCAACGGCGGCGTTCCTCTGAAATGCTGGGTTGGTTCAAGGATTTTTTGGGATCCTCTATTCCAACCAACTAAAAACCAAGTTGGATGGTTCAAGAAGTGTTGGAAAATCCGGATGTTTGTAGTTTTTTTTTGAACTACCCTCCCTGAAGCCTGAAACTAACAGCAAAAGCACCTGACACTGGATGGTTGGGACGACTACTTTCCTTTTCGGGCCCAGCCTATTTTCAGGTGCGAACTGTCAGCTTCAGGGAGGGTAAGGGTAAGGATTTTTTGATCCTCAAGAAATGTGTTGGACATTCAACCTACACCCACCCGCCCACCCACCCCAAAAACGAGGCCTTACTAAACCCTTGTTTCCGGGGGAGTAGGTTGGAGGGGGGGTGGTAGGTTGACTAGCCATGAAAATGATTTCTTCAAAAAAGACACACGTTTAATTTGGGACCCCCCGCGAAAATGAACGAATGTCCCAAAAGAAGGCACCGTTTGAAAACGAAATGGATCATCTGAACCAAGCATTGATCACATATATGTAACTTAAACATGTTTTTCTTCAACAAATCCTGATTTGTTTTTAAAACAAACACCCGAAAATGATGGTTTCCTTACGAAACAAGACGCATATAGTTGGGTGACTATTCATTCCCTATTCAGTGATGTCACCTCTTCTGATCCTCGCTAGTTGGTTTAGGATATTCTCCACTCAACTTCCACCCGAAACCCGGTTGCGCGGCTCGACCTGGTTGAAGATTTTCAAGGCCTTTTGACGGTCGCTCTTTGACCTGAGGCCATTCAGTTGACCACACGTGTTTTTTTTTGGGCCGTGAAAAGTCCCTCAAAACCTACAATACATTTGCATGAAATTGGATTCCCCCCAAGATGGGTAGTTTAATGATACCTGGATGATACCTGGTAATTACTGGAAAATAACATGAACCTACTACCAGTAGCCTCTAAAGTGAACAAGCCATTTTTGACTCAATAGATGCTGAGCATACCATGGATTCAACACAAACATGTACATGTCATGTTGCACACATATCACAATATATACATACATCGTAACTGTTGTGAACGAAAAATCAAGTGGCTTATCAGCTCGCCAGTTCTGTCAAGATCTGTCCGTTCCAGGGAGCCAAACAACTTCACAGGACGGCTGGCAGCTTTCCCATCAACCTTCGTAACCAGTTTGGTAGGCGTTTTTGTTTCCTTTCTACCAACAACTCAGATCAACACGCCCATTGATTTTGCGGTTAAAATATATGTGCCAATTGATTGTTGCGGAACCAAATCATGGGGTGGTGGTGTTTTACTTCGACCTCAATCCATTTTTGGAGTCGATCAATTGTTTTGTTTGAAGCCACGGTCGCTACAGTAGATGTTTTTTTTCTATGTGCTTGCCTTTGGCAAACTCAGGACTTTCTCGTCTTCTTGATTGAAATTCAGTTTATGGCCACCCCAAACATCTTGAAGAAAACTTGGTCCACTCAAGACTGCATCTTAGTGTCATTTGATCTGGGTGATTTTTCATTACAGTCAGATTCCTGAAAAATCTGATGGCCAGTTGGGGAGCAGTGGCACAAACTGATCCTACTGGGCAATCTTTGAAGGTGAAATTTGGTCCTTTTACAAAGGGAAAAACACCTACTTGGAATAGCTAAGGCTTCTTGTTGATGCCCTGATGCTGTTGTTCTTCAGAGATCCGGCATTCGCATGCATTCGCCAATGAGTTGAAACAAATGCTAAGTGGATTGCAAGCAAGCATTTGGTGGGATTCTGCATATCAACATGATTTGCCAAATTAATGAACCATCAGGAGTATCAAGTCCCCAGATTGCAAAAAGGAAACATGGTCAACCAGCCTGGTGGTGGGGAATCTGGGTAAGGGGGCAGTTGGGGAGTTCAAGACCTTCTCATACAAACGTATAGAACCCAAAAAAGGACCCCTTTGGTTTGGAGGATCTTTTCACCCCTAAAATGGGTCAAGCGACCAAGGCCTACATTCAACACATGAAAATAAGGTGGGGTTGGGTTCCAAGTATTTAACATATATATATATATATTATATGTATGATATATGTACATATTTCTTTTACGGTGTATATATAAACCCTTTATCATAATCTCTCTCCCATGAAGGGATTAGGTGACCCAATTTTCAACACAACTCGTACCAAGTACCACGAAGCACGCAGAAGAAACAAATGAGATCATACGACTCCAAAAAAAAATAAGCCTTATGCTCACCTTCACTTTTCACTAGCTCCATCTTTGCCATGTATACTGCATACTTACCAATGGGCAAAGAATGGTGGAGTGCTGTTTTTTTTCTGATCGCCAATCAATTTGTCAATGATGCTCACCATTGCCATCCAGCCATCCAGCCATCCACCTTGAGGTATTGATCTCGAAATGCTTGCAAATCCTGGCTGCACTGGTCGCGATGTATTTTTGAGATAACTTACCCTCCAAGATAGCCCCTGAAATTATAGGCCATCCCAAAAGGACATGGCATCTTCCAATCATCAATTTTCAGATGATTTCACTTTCCCAACCAGGGGTGAACATTCAAAAATATGTAAAACCACCACCTAGCAGTGGAACACAAATCATAAATGAATCAATGTTGTCATTTCATGTCATTTCCATGCTCAAAATTGAGGAGACTTTGTTTACAATGCCAGCTATTGAATTAGATAGCTATTAGCGCAAATTGTTTTGGGAGAGGATGTTTCACCATGGAGCTACTCCAGTGATATGGGAGATGGGATGTCAGGTATTTGACATCTAGTGTCCACCACCAAAAAGTTGACATGAAACCTCTCGGCTTCAAAACCATCCCGAAACATCGATATTCACATCGGCAGGTTTTCAACCGCTTGAGCTCTGAAAACTGGAGGAAAACCTGGAGTTCTGAAGTAAGAGCTTCCCACAGCCATTGACATTCCGAAGAACTCCTTTTTGCCCTTCAAAGTTGGCATGTTTGTCTTAAAAACACACATCCCGGATATCTAAAAGTGACCCTTGTTTTCCATTCACGAAGTGCTATATACAATAACATCTTTCTAGTTTCCAAGAAAAAATAAAAACATCCTCAAACAACTTCACCTCAAATAGGGAATCTGTCAACAGTCTTTGTTGGGTTTCAACAGGATTTGCTCAAAATCTACGTGGTTGGTGCGAACCACCACCTCCTTAGGCTGCTCATTTGCTTATCGCTAAACAAAACTTAGCTACACCAAGACTTTCCAAGAGAATGATTATAAATTGGGCCCTGCCTAAACACTGGTTCACAATGGAAATCATGAAGAGTAATAATTAATGGTTCCCTTCATGGAAGTTTGAAAACTTACTCAGTGTTGCGAGTACATGGTTTTGGCAACACCCAAAATTCATATATCAATCAACCAGCATAATCTTATTTCTAAATTTGTTCCCAAATTATTGGAGGGTGAATCCCGATCCTTGAACCACCTCCATCAGATTTCTGCCACACATAAGGGTCAATTTGAGTTATTATTTACAATAATTTGCAAAGGTTCAGAAGGTCCTTGCACCATTTCAACATACCCCCCCCCCCCCCCAATTTCTCCGAGAAAAAACAAAAAGTGCTAAACATAAAATGTTGCAAAATAAGAAGGGTAACCTGACCTACACTCCCTGAAACAAGCGTAGCCCCTGAAAATAGGCCGTGCCCCAAAAAGAAACGAGTATTCCAACCATCCATTTTTCAGGTGCGAACTGTTAGTTTCAGGGAGGGTAATTTTCAGGTGCGAACTGTTAGTTTCAGGGAGGGTAATCATTAAAATTCTTCAAACCTCTCACTACACAGAACAACCCTTTTGGTTTTCCTAAAAAAACGGTGACCTGAAGCCACATGTCATCAATGTCCAACTGCATCACCTTGTCAAGATCTTTTTGTGCCTGGCGACAGCAACGCCAAAGCCATGACATTGAAGAGCAGAATATGACAACCCCGGAAGCAACAAAAAATAAAAAACGTCGGTTTTGGCAAACATGTTTGAACCACACATATCCATTTAATCCGTTGAAATGGAGGCATCACATCATCACGTCTGAAACCGATGTATTTCAACCTAAAACAACCCACCACGAGGCGACAACTGGCCAATGTATCTGGCTAGGATCAGTAGTCGCAATGTTTATGAGATCTCTGGTGTTTACCTTGACGTAAGTGGCGTCTATTACAATTATAGAATCGAATGATGGATGCCTATGTCATATGTATGCTGCCAGTTCAGGACTCCGAATCTCAAAGTGTTTTTTTTTCTGGTGGTATCCCCTTCTTTGTATTGAATATACAATTCTTTTGAACGAGTTTGCGCACTTTTCCCTGATGCCAGCCAGCTCCCAACACACAATTTTTCCCCACAATGGGCGTCCAAAATTTGGTTTTTTTGATTCATGGAAGGAGAATAGAAACCCCAGAATGGAATGGGAAAACGGAAAGGTTGGTCCCACATTTTACAGGTTGAAGACTTTGAATTGGTTACATCGGTTACATTTACATCTAAATTCCCACTACCCCTGTCGTGTTTTTACACCAATTGCAAAACCACAAACATAAAGAGTAACCCTTTGACAAATTTTTCAGAGTGGACGAACCCAGTATAGTGCACAGTTCACTAACATTTCTTGCAACTTTCAATCAATGTTCACGCAAAAAAACATTGAACTATTTCCCATTGAAATTTCCCAAAAAAGGAACCCATCGTCCCGGTTACAATTGTCAGGTGTTAAATCATTTATAAAATTATATTATGTCATGTTCCATTTGTGACCTTAGTTTTTTGCTTGGCCCCAATCAATTTACAAAAAAACAACTATATAGAATACACCCCAAAAAAAAAACACAAAATTTCGCCCTTGAAAAATGATGGTTGCAAGAGGTTCCGTCTTTTTTGGGGGGGAGGGGGAATGATAAAAATTTCCGGGGCAAACTGTTAAACTTCAAGGGCGCATGTTGGCCCCCCAAGCCTCGCGCAGTCTTTCTTGTGACGTCTTGGCCTTGGCTGCATGCCCTTCACCCACTGATTTACAATCTACAGCATCTTTTCTAAAGTAGGGTTTGCGATAAGTTTTCTTTGTTCTTTCTCTCATATCTCCTGATCTCACAGCAAACTACATGAAATCAACATACACACACCCACGCACAACTATATCAAACTTAGCTGCGGCTACACGTTAAAAAGCGACAAAGGACGGCGAGGCTTCTGTCATGCAAGATCTCGCTTACGTCGCCAGCGTTCTTCTGTTTGGAATAGTCAACCTCAAAGCGGTGACCAGCCAAAGCGCCGATCGTAGAGAAGGGTATAGCGATTTTGCCTTGCACTCGATACAGAGCCACGGTCCACTCCGCAAGTACCTTTTCACCGTTTTGACAGGAAATTCACCGTGGCCGTTATGGGCTATACTCCGTCGATTTCAGCCTGGTCACAAAGAAGTGACATGAGGCGCAAGTGGGGAGCCAGTCCATAGCCAACCAATGTACGTGCTGTCGCAATAGGATTCTTGATCCATGCCAGCCAAAAGTCAGGGCTTGTGGGATCAGCAAGCTGCTCAGTAACACCATGGTCGTCAAGATCAGCCCAAGATTGACGCTCACGCGCTGGTACTCGCACAAGGGACTGAAATCTAGCACTCCTGGTGTATACCAAAGCCAGCACAGAGCGTCCCAAAGTAGGCAAAAATTTAGGCCATCAAAGTTTCCCCACTCCATAATGGCATAGGGTCTGGAATGCGTCTCGCCAGACTCAGTGTAAACCGGTCACATGCTAGCTCTCCTGACCTGCCTGACAATAGTAAGGCGCGCTCCAAGCAGGCCGAAAATTGGTTTGGAGCCAAGCAGAACCTCCCAGAACCCCTTCCCAAGCACATGTTCCCAGAGCTCACATGAGCGCCAAGCTGACTATATACCGTGTAAGGAGGCATCTTCCCAAGAGTTGGCTTTGCAAATAGCCTTTGGTGTGGCGCCCTTGTGGCTGCGATGGTTTCTGCCACATCTTTGCAACCATGCATCGGGCGGCCTGGCCCAACAATCTTCACCGGATCTTGCGTTGCGGACAGTGAAAGCCTATGGCCCAGAATGCGGGGCGTCCCGCTATGAAGCCTTCGACTTCTAGGATGTGGCGGACAACGCAACAAAGCGTTCCACAAAGAGATGTCGGTTGCTTTCACAGAAGTTCCCAAGAGGCCAATGGAAAACGTCAGGCACTTTGAGGGTGGTTTAAATGGGCTGTATGGGTGCGGTGTGCTTGAATTGCTTCAATTGTGCTGCATGCTGTGCCATGCTACGTCCATTTGGTCTGGTGGTCCAGGCATTCTGGTGCTGCACGTGCTGTGTTGCACTATGTGAGCGGCCACGAGCCACAGCAAATGATGCAAAGCAAAGAAAAGCTTCAAAACAACACTTGCACACCCCCTACCAGCAAATCAGGGTTTGCATCCTCGCACCAATACAAATTAATAAAGAAATATGTAAATACATATGAGGGCTGTTCTACATTCCTTCACACGGAAACGGACATCTCGCCAACCCCACGTTTATCTTTAGCGTTACATGTTGGCCAAGATTTTTAAGAAGAACATGGATATGTGATATCAAATTTGCTCCAGGCGTCTGATCCCTTGTCACACTTCATTCTGTGGCAGCTGCACTTAAACATTTACGCTCTGCTTTAAGATGTTGGTCCTTGCTCACCTTCATCGGCCAGTTCTGACACAACAAGTCCACGGTTTAGGCCACCTAGCTTTCGAGGGAAGGCCATCTTTCGTCAAGCTTTAGCTAAACTTTCGCCAAACTTTCGCGAAAAAATGGCCAATGGTTTTTACAAAATGAAACATACATAGTAAACAATAAATACATATATTTGCAATACAAATTTACACATGCATGTCTACATGAACTTTCGCCAAAACTTTAGCCAGAAAAAAAAAAGACTTTTGCCACTTCAAAAAAAACTTTAGCCGAGACTATAATAGTTGCATACCCCAGGACCTTCGCAATGAAGGCCCCTGTTAAGCTTAACAGTACCTTTTGCTCAGCTCTCATATAAACAAAAAACATCTGGGAAGCGGGAGGGTTTTTATTGGCACGTTCACAGTTTAGAACTTCTATAAGAGTGGGTCATGAAATATCCCCAACTATAAAAGTGATGAACATTTCAAATCACAATATAACCATGTTGCAATGCAATGGTTTTATTTTTTCATCTTTCTCACCCTTTTCAAAATCCTCCTCCAAAGAAAACATCACAGACCTTTCCATACTCTGAGACTTCCCAACCCCGGTGGTCGAAAAGCGTTGAATCGGCCTTCATCGAAAAATGTGGAACGACGATGGAGGGGGAATACGAGTCTACTTGGATGTTCCAGGAGGTGAGTAAATGGTTAGTAAATGGCTTCTAACCTCCCCTTCATACGACCATATTAAACCCTTGTTTCTGAACGGGGTATTTTTTGAGGGTAGGTTGACCAGTCATTGATTTGATATTGTTGATATGTTGCTGGTTCAGAAATCCGACGCTCACTAGCGTTTATCATATTCTTTAACGGCTCTTTATACATCCCAGGTGGTGTAAGATTTCTGAACCATCAACAGTAGTTTGTTTTAACCATGCTAGAAAGTTAAAAGAAGTCACCATACAACAAATCCAAGGTTCTGTTGGATGAAAAAGCATTTGAGTGACTTGAGGACATTTGGAGCGTTTCAAAGTTTTGCCGGCAAAACACCATGAAAAACTATGAGAAGAATATAGAAGAATAAACCATCGCTGCAAACAACTAGAGATATTGATAATCCTGGTTGGTTCATAAATCGCCCAATATAACAATGCAAAAAAAAAAACAACATGTCTTATTGTGCATATGTTTGCTCAAAAAACATGTAGTCCTCTGCATCCAACATCCAAGACATTTCGAGCCCTGCGAAATGTCTGCAACCGAGTGACATCTCAAGAAGGTACTTGAAACCTTCATCGCCCTGTGCAGATTGGTGTCATATGTTGGTTTTCCTTGAGAAAAAAAAACAGGTGGACCTTCGTGGGACTGACAATGGCATCATTCGAGGCGAGCCAATGGTTTTTAGAGTCGATGATTTCCTACAAGGGATACATTACCCCAAGTCAACAAACCGCTGAAACAAAATAATTGGAGGTGGATGGTTACATGTTTCTCCTTTTCAATTGGGTGAGTTATGGGGGGGGTGTAATTCAGGGGGTTAAGTGTAGATACACCATACTTTGAGGTGTCCCAACTTTTTGTGGAATTGTTGAATAATTTTGGGGCAACAACGCTTGAACAACAATTCAGTTCATCTGGTATATCAACAAATTGGATAAAATATAGCTACACTACCTAAAACTAACATATCACAGGCAAAAAGGCCATCCCAGAAGGAAACTAGTCTTCCAAGCATCCAGTTTCAGGTGCGAACCGTTAGTTTCAGGGAGGGTAGTTCTAAACTACAAATCCGGATTCCAACACTTCTTTCCATCCAAGTCGGTTGGTCGGTCGGGCCTCAAGTTCTTTCTCGTCCCTGGCAGCAAATGCAGGTCCACCCCACAACGGGGGTCTCTGCTCAAATCCAGGGTGAGCCACGAAAGAAAAACGGCCTTACACCTTACTTTCTATTATACCGGTTTGTTAATAGGGATCCTTATCATGGTTTATTATAATCTCCACATACCTGGGTAGTATTTCATCCCTTATATACCTGGATACCAACCATGAGCCCTTTTTTAAATTGCTCAGCGATTGGAAACTGGAGGTTTTGAATGGGTGAATCATGAACCCCCCCCCCCCAAAGAAAACGTGGAGCGAAAAGAACTTTTCCAAACATGCAATAAAATACCCATGACGGATGGTACATTTACCTTCATCGAATGGTTGATTTTTATGGTAAATTAATTAGGTAAATATACAATCGTCCCATGGATGCGTCATGGGATATAGACTCATAACCATAGTCATCATTCGATTCTGGCAATCGAATCTCCACTCATCAAGCCCTCGTATCCCTGAAAGTGAAATTTTCCCCAGATCCGCGCAAAACCAGAACAAAATGATGCTGTTAATTCTTCATCCAAGAAACGTGTCATGCTCTAAACATGTGAAAAACAAAAAACCATATTCTTGGATGGTTTTCTTTGAAAACATGAATGGGTTATAACTTATAACTTGTAACCCTCTAAGTTCATTTGGAGGTGTTTTTTGGTATTCCGAATTGGATTTAGCAACATGCTGATGAATTGGATGATGATTTTCTACATAGCTTCAAAATTCAAAAAGGGGCACCAGTCACCTTATCAATGGTGCCGAAATGTGGCTTCTTTGCCTGGCTAGCAAGTCATATGGATCTGTCCAGTTGACCAGTTGACCTAGTAATGGGGGTCACCGGTCCAACCGTTAAAAAGGTTCCCTTTGGAGGATCAAAAAGGGGCACGGCTTGAATCACCTGGTATTATTGGTTCGGTCGGAGTGTATCCATGAACCACACACAAATCATAAGCAACAATCAAACTATCCAACACACATGCAAACTCTCACTGACGTTTTTTTGTATATATGAACCATGTGTATCCATCTTTTTTTTTCATCAACCGGTTGGCGCTCAACCCTGACTGTATTGCTCATTTGCTCGACATTTAGTAAGGAAACATGGTCATCCCTCATTTGCTCGTCACCATCAGCCCGGTTTAAACTGGATTTACAGGGGTCACATGGGGTCACGATGAATTACCCAACCCAAACAAAAAAGCACCACCGTCAAAGAAAAAGATGTTCCACCCTCAAATTTTCCGTTAACAACATATGTCCAACTTTGATTGATTTCTCCCCATTCCCGCCAAAAAAAGTAAGGGGTTCCAAGTAAAATGATCCACTTATTTTACCTGGGAAAATTAGTATAATTCCATAGAATTCCTTAACATGCCTAAATTCCCAAACCTAAACTTGTCGGGGATTTGGGGGAAAAATGTCCTTACTTTTCACCACCTGAAATCAGGTGACTACCCGGCGACTACGTTGGTCCTTATAATTTGCATCCCCCAAGCCCTGTCACCTTTCAAAATGCATCTGCAAAAAGGTATGGTCCGCTTTTGGGCCTTGAGGTCTCAATTCTGTAGGGAAACTCGAAGTTTTTTTTTTTGGTGGATGTTTAAACCTCAACATCCCATCAGATCCGATGACCTTGGAGACCAAGTGTTCGAAAGCATGCGATCGAAACCCTGCTCCTGGTGGATACCGGCAAGGAAGATGGGGGATGCGCTTATTTTTTTTGGAAAAACCTGCAAGCTTGATTGGGGGTGGCAACAAAAAGTCGGGTCCCAAAGTTCTGTGTATAAATATATTATATGTACAGCAGGTAATGTGATTCAAAGACTTTTGGCATTTTCACCCCAAAGATTGGAGAAGATTTCAAATTTGACGAGCATATTTTTCTGCTGGGTTGGTTCAACCACCAACCAGTTAACAACTAATCGACTATACTGTGTCCTTTTAGTAATTTGGATTTGAATTTGTAAGCTTACTTATGGGACTTATAAGCCGGTTGCTCTGTTGCTGGGTTATAATCCAGCTTACCAAGTATAGTATATAACTATACTAACCTCAATGAGCAGTTGGAGTAGTAAATATATAATACGTTGTATTTATATCTCATACTGTAGTAGAAATCACCACCTAGTTGTTAACTTCCATAGGCACATTTACCCCGTATCCCGGGTATACCTACATAAATGGCTTAAATGTATGGTAAATATAGGTAAGTATACTTTAGATCCCCTCCTAAAGGATTCACTTTTAGTCAATTACATCTAACAAAAATCCACCAAATGTCAAGATGGATTACGGCTGGGCTAAAAGGGTATTTTCGGGACGATTTTCCCAAGAAAAAATGAGCTCCTGCAAGAAGCAACTCGTCGGATCCAGCTCGCCCTCGAGGTGCCTTATCTTTGGTAAGAAAACCCAGTGCTTGGTTGATGGTTGATCCTAAGAAACCCCAAGTGCTTGGTGCTTGGGCGAGGGTCCCCTAGCACCTGGCACTAAAAACTACTCTCAAATTCAAAGAATATGAAACTTTTCAATATCAAACTCTTCCTTCTGGTCGGGGTAATTCACAAGTCCGTTGCTGTCAAGCTTTGCTACATACTGTTGATTGTTCAGAAATGTCAAACAACCACCGTTTGGATGTACAGACTAAAACCCTGTAAAGAGTGGGATAAACTACCAACCTCAACCGGTGATCGCCGGATTTCTGAACCATCAACAGTATTGTATATCCCATTGAAACATCACATAATAAACAGCTGGACTACCTTCATTTTAAGCCACTTAAAGCGATGTTTAAAAACCACTGGAATTTTGACCAGTGGAAATCTTGTTCTTTTGAGTGGTTTTCAAAACGGAAAACCCGAAAACATAGAAATGAATAGCGTAGAGTATGGCAACCCACTGTGAACCAGGGTATTGATTGGCAATCTCCAAGCAATAGGTATTAATTCCTGGAGAAAATGATGGTGAAACAAAAAAAGAAATCATAGCCTTGTCTTTCTTCGCTCATTTGCTCGGCATTTTTACAAAATGGGCATCCGTTGCTCATTTGCTCAGCCCAGTTACACTCCGGTAAACAAACATTTCGCACCTGAAAATAGGCCTAAACGCCCCAAAAGGAAACGATCGTATTCCAACCATCCATTTTCAGGTGCAAAATTGCTGTTAGTTTCAGAGGGTAAATTGACTTTGTGGGTTTTAGCCTGATTTGGCATGTATATCTTTTGATAAAAACCCAACATAATGACCGGATCCAAATTACATCCCAAATATAAAGAACACGGCGCCGGGAAGGCATCCACTTGGTGGCATTGGTGAATGGAAAAGACATATCAAAGGGTACGTAAGTCATCGCAGTTTTTGTTTAACTGCCGACATTTTTTGTTGGAGATACGGTTGATGGTTCAGAAATCCTGCATCAGTTGAGGTTGGATAACTACAGGGTTTCAAAAACATCCAAACGGTGGTTGGGAATGGGATTTCTCAACCACCAACAGTACCACCTTTGTACAAAAAAAACACACAGAATATATGTCCCTTCGGGAATCGAGGCCACTCCTAGTGCAACCCCCCCATGAAGACTCAAGACCTGAAAGTGGATGCCAACTGTCGTGAACTCTTGGATTCAGAGAGGAGTATCCCGGATTTCATTCCAATGGAAATGTATGGACATGTGAAATTTGAGTCTCCCTAAAGCCTCAATGTTCACGTGTAAAAACACATTTAACCAAAATTAACACCTGTAAACTTTTGTTTTGTGTTTCTTTGATCCGATTTACACGGAGATCTTACCATATCTTACATTTTGAGGTGACAAACAAGTGTTGATTTTACTTGTTTCTAGGTTCCGGGGTTTTTCCAGCACACCTTTGGAATACACCCCTAAACCTTCACTAACAGGATATAACTGGATTCCTTTCATAAAAGGCTTGGGGGATTGCCAGGGGTGTGCTCTAGGCTCTAGGATTGTTTTTGTACCTACCGGGAACTACCTTTCTCTGCTGTATTTTTTGCTATATACCAACATAGATAGTCCTTTCAACTATCTCACTTTGGTCTCGGTTCCAATAGGTAAATGTGTGAAAACTTATGAATCAATATCAATTCTTCACACCTTTCCTTGATGAGGTAGCTGCATGTGAGATCCACCTGTCCTCAACTTGGTGCAGCTCATTGCGTGACTGTTCTAGATCCTGTCAAGAGTATTGCGATGGCCGCTTCTACAAACCACTTTCTCGACTTATGTGAAATATGGTCGATCCAATATGCAGAGCTCCGGTCCATTTAGGGCACAGGAAGCAAAACGCGGAACCAATGTGGCTATATAAACCAGCCGACTTGAGTCGAACCTGTGTGCGGCGCGGACAAAATGGCGGGCCAAAATGGCGGGTTCAACTGGGCACAGGCGTGAACAACATTGAAATGTGAACAAATAGCATAATCAAAGGATGGATAGGTGACACAACATGTTTTATTCTTCATACCCATAGGATCCATGGGACTGGTATATTTGCCTACATGTATCCCATAAACATCAACCAAAATTGTAGGTAAATATACCAGTCCCATGGATCCGTCATGGGATAGGTTGCTTGACAGCAAAGGGTTGCAACCTTCAATTGTGAAGTTACAACCTTCAAGAAAACGGGGTAACTGGAGAATCCTAAGGATTTTATAGGGAAGATAGGGGAACCTTAGGGAAGATTAGGGGAATCACCACTTTCCCCCCTTAAGCATTCCCATTATGGGAATCCAACCTTCCGCCAACTCTTCCCTGGTTCGGCCATCCCCCAACTGGGTTACCCAGTACATCTCAATGCATCGTACCTGGTTCTCCAGCAAACGTACCTCGGTTTCTTGCCATGAAAAAAAACTGGTTAATACTGTTAATGGACAAAATCCGGCTAACCAGTTGAGGTTGGTAGTTCATCCCATTATTTACACAGGTTTTATACATTTCAGGTGGTGCAAGATGTCTTCCATCAACCGTAGGGATCCTTGTTTTAATGGTTTATGAAATAATCCCCACATAACTGGGTAATCCCTAAGCAACTAGGTTTTTGTTCGTTGCCAATTGGAAAAACCACAACACAACACAATGGAAGTGCTTAGAAGTAAAGGTTGGGTGACTTCTCATTCAAGGCATATACTGTATTGCTTGATAACAAATGATAAACATAACATATAATGGTAACGACGGTTTTTGTTCATGAAAAAAACACATAGTTTTTCTGATAGGATGACAAGTATGTGTAATAGTAATTGAAATACGTAGTCACTGGGCAAAACTTAGGCCGCCTGCTAAAGATTTTACTTTCAGCAGGTTACATGTAAGACCCCATTCCCCCCAAAAGGTATACCGGACTCTCTGAACTGCGTTCAAAAGATGTGTTTATTCCCAAAAGAAATCAGGGACACATCACCTGCCGCCCCCCCAAAAAAAAGGTTTTTCTTCCAGCTGAATTGTTGTCTTTTCTTAGTTTCCGATTTGAAGAGGAAGGACGGTCATGTCCAACGAAGCCAACCGCCCAGTTTCTTGAACAGACAAAACAGACATGTTTTCCTTCAAAAAAAATGCCACCTTGAAGATTTTTTTCCTGGGCCAAAAGGTGATCACCTTGAAGTCATCCCGACATCCCATGGGATGTCCCATGTAATCTCAAGATATGTTCCAAGATTCCCATTGGCCCCTGGGTGCCTTCAATGGTGTTTTTTTTGCTTGTCCCTATAAACCCATCATAAGTACGTTACAAACCAATTAGGTAGGTTTTTTTGACACCCAATGACCGAAACAAGCAACAAAAAACTATCTCATTTTCCTTTTCCAACGATGGACAGATTCACATGTGCGCAATTGTTTCTCCAGTCTCATCAAAAAAAAACAGATACCTAAAATGGGAGGTACTCACCTATGTAAGCTGTATCGATACGGCTGATGTAAGGGAAAAAACCCACCCCCTAAAACAGCCTTATCAGGTTCAGTACCTTCATTTTTGGTACCTGAATCTTTTGGTGAAAACAGGGGGCATTATACTACCAACCCAAACAATGCACCATTAAGGGGAAATCCCTCAAATTTACCATCGATTTGCATGAAGTTTGATCCCCCCTTACAATGGGTCCCATTTTTCATGATCCCTGGACAATCTCCCAAAATTCTGGGTCCCAGTGTGCACCTTATGCGACATCCGCTGCATCATCCGCTCCTGGAAAGGGGATCAATCCCCACTAATCAAAAGCACCTCCTAACAGGATGCTTGGGAAAAAATGATGTTTTCCAATGTCAAATCACTCAATGTACATGGTATATATTTACCTACATTTACCGCTAAGATCATACCCAAAGGTAGATAAATAGATGATACATTGAGTGGCATTTTCCAATAGCGCCAGGTTTGTTTGGTGCCAGATTTGTTTGGTGGAGGATTGTGAAAGTGCTTCAAGTTAGCGTATTCTAGGCCTTTTCCCAAAAAAAAACGCAATCGCAAGTTTATCCAGCCGGATCATGTGCCAACAAGGCTTGAACATCAGTTTGGGATAATGATTCCATGACCGTCTTTCACTGAACAGCTTCAAGTCTATATGATTATAAATGCTAGGTTCCTCTGCTGTTCTCCTGCAGTTATCAGCTTCAAACAACTGTAAAAACAAATTGCACATAATACCCTCCAGGGAACTAACATATCCCCCTAATAAGGCATATTTGAAGATGATTTTCCCTTTCCCCAGGTGGGATATGTGAGTTCCCTGGAGGGTATATTGAAAGCATCAAGACTCCAAAACCACCAACAATCATCTCTCAAAATTCCATCCCGTTTCATTTTCCACAAAAGAATTCAGACATTCAACAGCTTCCTTTCGCACCGGTGTCACTGGGGGTGGTTGCTTGAGTCGATGTCACGTCGATGTCACTGGTGACACGGTGATATGCAAAAAATCACATCTTGGAACAACATGCAGTGTGCCATGTCACTGCTGTTGATGGTTCAGAAATCTAGCGATCACCAGTTGAGTTTGGTAGTTTATCAGTTTATCATCCCATTGTTTACTACATGGTTTTATACATCCCAGGGTGGTGCAGGATTTCTTCCATCAACAGCAGTTATGATGATGCAGCAGGATTTTGAAGGTTGCACAGCTGTACCAAGCTTGGCGGGATGACTAGACCTCGCCTTCTTCGGAAGCTCCAAAACCCCCCCGGCTCCTTGCGCTGCTCGTAGAAGGGGCGACGAGCACCTGAAGCTGTGTCAACGTGAATGAAAGGCATTGGGTGGTGAAAAAGATGAGCATAATCTGAGTAAAGAATGCGTGGCAAACCTTTGGCTCCATGAACGGAACGTCGCATTTTTGCTGGATTCTGTCATATGAAGAACCATGCCGCGTTTAATTGGGCTAAGGTCCTGTAAAATTTTCCTAAGATTTGCCAAGATAAACTATACACTAAAAGTAACTGCCAACTATTAATGTAAAAGTAATGGATAAAGACACACTGGTACTATCTGGTACTGCTGATGGAAGAAATCCTTCTCCACCTGGGATATTTCAAACCCTGTAAATAAGGGTATAAACCACCATATCAACTGCTGCAGGATTTCTTCCATCAACAGTATTGGTCCATATCGGGATTGAAACGTTGATTCATATTTCTCGATCTCTTGGTGATGTAACTATAATTTCGGACTTGGAATCCCAGCTTGATGCAGGAAAATATATTCAGCCCATGTCAAAATCTCGAAAAGTTGAGGCTATTTTCCCCCCCCCCCCCAAAGTTCAACATAGCCGTTTTTTGCCCCTGAAAAATGATGGTTGGAAGTCGATCCTTTCCTTTTTGGGGCACACGGCCTATTGTCAGGGGCGAGCTGTTAAACTTCCAGGAAGTACAATCATATTTTTCAAAAAAAACGCAGACAAAAAGCAAAACATCAATTGCTCATCACTCATCACGACAACCCAGAATATGTTTTTGGGTGTATGGTGGTGGGAAATGAAAGTCTAGGTTGGGATCCCCTGGAAGCATCCAAAAATGCAAAATTCACCCAAGGTATGTTAGAAACACCCACAAAAAAACTGGGTAGGAAATTTACCACCCAAAAAATGTCAGAAATGGTTTGCTAGAAATCAAGGTATGTTGAAAAAAATCCACCCAAGAAAAATGTCTGGGCAAATTACTGCACGAATTCCTAAACCCTGAACGCAATTTTGGAGCGATTTGGGGACAGTTTCCTTTTCAAAACTTGCCCACCATTTGGGGCGGTCTTCCCAACCGGCAGGGTTGGTAGTTATAACAATTACCAATAAAAATCCAACCACAGTCACGTAGGTGTTCACAAACATCCTCGTCCCATGGGATCCATCATGGGTCATGGGTTTTTGAAAAGTCCACCAAAAACATGTACTCCAACAAAACCCTTTAAAAGGGGATGTACCCAATAAATAAACATTATATAAGGTGTATATATGGTGTTGATTCTTAAGGGTAGGATCATCCCATGGGGTTTCCCACCATTTTCCCGTATGAGAAAAGTCATCCTGCCAAACTCACATCGCAGGGCTGGACATCCCCAACGATAGAACGCAGTCAGGACCCCAAGCGGCTCCTACAAATGCAGGGAAGAGATCTGGCGTACCAAAGGGGTACGCAAACCGGGAGCAAAATACGGAATCTCCAAACAAATGGTAACATACACCATATCCCCTATCACATCATATGACATCATATGAAAACCATCTTTGCCTTTATAGCTATAGGAGGATGTGTTGGCACTTTCTTTTTTTGGAAACAACCTATTGCAATGATTACATGCAAGAACCTCGACCGCCACAATAAGTTACTGATCTCCTCTCCCTCAACTATCCCCATGTTGCAGGTTCAATCCCTTTGTTCTTCAGGGCGGAAACCAAAAATACTGCAAGACACATGTCTGACTTCATGTCGTAACTAGTTGGGAAAGCACCTGAATTCGGAGAAAAAAACGCAATCAGTAAATGCAAAGTGGGCCCCTACTAGTTATCAATGGAGTTATAAATGTTATAACATGTTATAACTAACCCCTATACATGGCCTTATGAACGGGAAACTTGAGTTACTGTATATATTTCACTCCTATAAATGATAACCCTACTTGTAACTGGTGATTTTTTGCCCACTTACCGGAACCCTGCAGTCAAAGCTTGTGAAGCTTTGACTGCAGGGGATAGGTGCCAATGTACCCCTATGGGAAAGCCCTATATCACGTGGGTACTTATGGGTTATCATTTATAATCCCCAAGAATCCCTAACACAATCAATACCATCGGGACACGTACGTTAGGGGTACACCCATCCTTGTCCCTTGAATCTGCCATGGAAATACAGGCGCCTGCCAGGAGTGAGGTCACGGTGCTAAGCTCGACCTCTTCGTTTCGGGGTCCCGTAACGGTACAGGGTACCCGACCCAACCAACGTTAAAAACTTCCAACCTGGAAGAATTCCAAGGATGTGCTGTGATCTTCAGCCTTCGCACGGAGGAGAAAAGTCTTGTCACTTGGTCCGCGGGGGTTTTCTGGAGCAGATTTGTGGACAACAGTTCTATCATTATGGTCTAATCTCCATAACCCCCAGTGTTACAAGCCAAATCATGCCATCTGCTGTTGGGATTTGAGTACTATATATAGATAGACAAACCCCCTCCCAGGATGCAATCGTCACAAATGAAGGTTTAGGCTGGGATACCCGATCCAAAACATGTTTCATGTTATCCTGGTGGTGACTTTTCCGGGGTTGGGGGGCTAATGTATGATTATGAAGTGGATTCTTTTCAATTCCACAAGCTGAGAATTACTCTCCCCAAAAACCTGCATATCTGAAAAATGCTGTTGGAAGACTATTATCCTTTGATCCTGGTAACCAATCAGGTGACGTGTTCATTTTCGGGAGGGGCATATAACAACGCAACCAACCAAACCTTTTAGGGGGCTGGCAATAACCATAAAGATATTTTCCATGAAAAATTGAACTTCAGATTTTCCAAGTTCCTGGTAAACTTGAGTTCACTCCCTTCCCGCTGAAAGGAATTTCTCATAGGCTTATGGTATTTTGGCGGATAGATCATTCTCGATCCGATGGTGCAGATCGCTTTTTTGGATTGTGGGTAGATCGGCAACATCGACGATAATTAATTCGAAATGCTGTGCATAAAAAAGGCCTTTTCCCAGAAGTCATAGAAAACATGTGGCGGCCTTAATCTTGGAGGAAGATCATAGCAGCTCAGCTGTTCCACGACATGTTGTGGAACCCACAAATAAGCTTCTGCAAAGTACGACATGACTCGACTATAAATTCAGAACGAAAAAAATCCAATCATCACCTGTCAATCTTTTTTAACAGAAAATTAAGTCTTGATTATGTTGCAGCCCCACTGCTTCCCTGGTATATTCCTCATCAACCCCCACCTCCAACATCATGACCAGTCATCGCAACTAACACCCTGATGCTTTTCCGTCAAAAATACGGCTGTAATACAACAAAAACAGACATATGTTCTCACGCACCAATTTGTCCCTTGCAATAAAGCTCCCTATATTTTTGTTTAATCACGTGGGGACCTAATATTGCTTCAACAGACCACATGACACCACGGTGCGCCTCGGTAAATAACCACATATGAGAGGTGATCGCTTTCTGAAGGCGTAAAAAACGATGCATTGCCTCGTGTCGCAGCCAGGAACTTTCCCCGCTATAGATGTTCAATGTATGGTGGTATCTTCTTATCTTCACCACCAAAACTACAATACCAAATGTAGGTAAATTGCAAAAAACAAAGGAAAATAGACCATACACATCCATATACTAAGTATCTGGAAATGGCAATCTTTCCGGGGATTCCGAAGTAATGGGATGTAGAAGTTACATGTGAATTTATGGTCAAAGTGAAGATAGTTATACTCGATAAACTTGACTAGAACTCGTCATTATCATCAATATCATTGACTTTAGATCTTCTTTCTAACCACTTCAAGATATAAAAAAAAGCACTCCTACCTTGGCAAATCTTCCCCTGTGTTTCCTTGCTTCCATAGCGACAGTGATTTTGGACGGGTCCCATCTCCCCAACCCTCCAATCGACCTGCTCCGGGGAATCGAATTGATCGCGATCAAAGGCCAAGAGCAAGTGGACATCTCAGTGCGAAACCGCGAAGGGAGATTCCGAAGGAACCACGTGTGTTTTTTGGAAGAAGGGAGTCTTGAAACTGTATACATGGTATAAATATGTATAAATTCATACCAGCATCTTCCAATTCGGGTGCTTTTTGATTCTAAAGGATGGTGTGAAATTCGGCACCCCAAACATCATCCATGATAGGCACCCGAACTGGAAGATCCAGGTATATCATGGTATAAATTCAAGATGTCGGTACTAAGTAAGTCTAGTAAGTCTTAGAGTCAGTCTAGAGTTTTTGGGATCAACAAGCGCTTCTACCTCTGTTCTTGAGTGTGAGGAATTATGAGTGACAAATAATGGGTTGGTTTAACTCAATCGTTGTTGCTGCAATCCTATCATACCAAGTGATAAATTCATGTGTTCTTTCATTCATGCATTCATTCATTCATTCATTCACTTCATTTCATGTCATGCCATGTCATTTCATTCCATCCTTTGTCATTCGTTTCTTCTTTCGTTCATGCAATATGTTCTTCAATTTGTCCTTCCATTTAATCAACACCATCAAATCAAGTCACCCAATCAAATGAGGTCAAATCAAATCAAATCAGATCAAAATAAAATCAAATCGAATCCAATCAAAGCAAATCCAATGAATCAATGAACGAATGAATCAATCAATCAATCCATCAATCAACCAACCCTCCAACCAACCAAACATCATCATCCAAGTTTCGAGTTAAAACTAGCAATGAAGAAACAGGCAATAGTATGCAACAGTATGAACATGTATAAATACTGTCAATCTGCTTTGCCGTAATTTCTATAAAACAACTTCAAGTACATCTTGAGACACATTTAGATAGAATTTGCCTAGATTTCTTGGGCAAAGTTTGGGAAGGAAAACAAAAACAAATTCTTGTTCACCGTCCTCTTAGAAAAACTGGGGTCAAATTTTGGGTGTTGACCCTTCTTGTTTCGGAATGTGTTGAGCCCTTCTCACCTTTATCTTTATGATTTATGTCCATAACCTCCAGGAAAATTTAGAGACCCATTTCTGGTATCCCCCCCGCTTTCCGGATTTCACCGTAAGGCCCTTTCCGGATTTTGCAAGCCGGTTCCCCCCCACTTTGGTCATCGTGATTGCTGCACTTGAAGAGTTTCATGGCCACACGCTGCTTCGTGGCCTGTTGAGGTGTAACAAGGAGATGAAGATAAGATCCAACAAAAAAAAATCCGTAAAACCGAAATGAACTATCCGAGCAAAAATTGAAACGCGATTCCTTTTTTAGGGAAGGGTGATCTCCCCAGTGCCTTGATTTGGGCTCTTTGGGTTTCTATTGACGGGTTCCATGTGTCTGGAGATGTTTATAGCCTCAATCGGGGTAATCGTAATACACGATTTCACCAGTTAAGCTAACAAGTGTAAAGTTGAGAGCTCCTAAGCATGCAGTCATTTTTGACACTACGCAACCATCTTCTTAAAACAATTCAGGTGTTCAATATAAAACCTGCCACGCAAGATGGCATCGGGATTCAAACTGCATCGAAAACGAACCAAGCAGAAGTCTTTCCGATCATCGACAGAAATGCTGATTGATGCTCAAAGCATTTTTCCGATCATCAACCTCTGCTTCTGGCTGCCCCGTGCATGACCAAAGCACGTCAGTGCATCAAATGAAGAGGCAGTTTGGCAAGCCCGGTATGCCCTTAGCCAATCAGCTGGTCGTGGAACATTGCATCGAAACAAGTCCTGGTCTTGAAGACTGTATGGCAAACACTGGCTAATAGGTCTGTCAGGTGCAAGGAACGCCGTGCGAGCAACTCGAGCGTTCTCACATATTTCCAATCTCAAAAAAAAATACATTGCCACTCTTTTCTCCCCCCAAAAAAACCCTGGGGGAACAAGTGATTGCTAAAAAAAAATGCAAAGTGTCAGAGATCGGACGTCAAATAAAATTTCCACCTCAAAGATCTGGAAAGACTGGAGCTGCATCAAGGGAGAGTCTTCCAATCATTCCCATAGGATCCATGTATGGTATATTTACCTACATTTGGTTGATTTTTATGGTAAATGTAGGTAAATATACCATACATGGATCCTATGGGATTGTTCAAAGATATCCAATCCCTGAAACTAACAGACATACTGTTGATGGTGCAGAACTCCTGCACCTGGGATGTTGTATAAAATCCGTGTAAATAAATGGGAATATTTACCGTATCAATTAGTGCAGGATTTCTGAACCATCAACAAACATAGCACCTGAAAATAGCACCTGGCCCCGAAAGGAAGCTAAATATTCCGATTCCAACCATCCATTTGTAGGCGCGTTTGCTGTTAGCTTCAGGGAGGGTATCCAATCCCACCATATATGTACTGTAGGTAGATCAATGATTTGCCGGAATGGATGCAATGACTATCCTGGAATTTACTAGCGGAACAAAAATACTCCCCATGAAACATATATTTTTATGAATGTGAAAATCAATGATACCCATGTATCATAGATAATCCACGAGTTTTTCTTTCCAATTATATAAATTGTAAAATCTGCACTCTTTGGCCATTGTTGCGAACATGCCACGCAAAAAGCCAGCCTTGCGACCATGAAAGAAAAACATATCACTTCAATGATTGCTGTAGCTCATGGTTGGTGGTTCAACCTATCATAGAAAGTGTGTATGAAAAGGACTTCAAGAACCGTAAAGCAAATCACTCAAAATAAGCACCAGTCAATTTTTATGTTGCTTGTTTGAAACACACCAAGCAAAAACCATCTGCATCCATTAGAATATCTGCGCAAGGTCAGTTGTGAAATACCAAAAGGCGTATGTTCAGTTCATGCCGTGGTATCTATGGTTTGAAAAGTACTCTGTACTATACATACACCCCCTAAAATATCCGACAACTATCATAACCCCAGAGCAAAGGCCATCAAAAAGGGAATTTCTCTTCCAACCACCTGTTGCAGGGGCTATGTTAGTTTCAGGGGAGCAATCATCAGGTACTGTACATGAATAGGTGTTACCACTACTGTACCCTTCTAAAACTAGGATCATATCCCCCCCCATTTGGTGGTTGGAAAGATGATGCTCATTTCTCAGTGGAAGGCAAAAACACACACAAAACACGAAAATCAAAGAGAACAGTTGGGTACCCTTGGGAGAGTACCTGAGATATATACCAACATGTACCCACGGATGATATACTGGTTGTATAGGGCAACATGGGATAATTTTTTTGGGGAACAACTGCTAGGGTGCTTGAGCCACATGTTTGAAACCACCGCCTGAACCATAGTGTTTTGGAAATCCAACAACCTCCCCAGAAGGGTGTTTCCAAAAAATAGGGGAACACCAAAATGGATGGTTTATAATGGAAAACCCTATTAAAATGGATGATTTTTGGGGTACCCCTATTTTTGGAAACATCCAGAAACTTTTTTTGGAGAGGAGGATGAACTGTTCCAGGGAATGTTCAATCGTTGAATCTTCTAACAGTTCCTGCAGCTAGCTTCCCAACAAAACATATTCCCCTGTCATGGACCCCGATGAGTCAACCTTCTTTTCCAAGTCGGCGATGTAATCATCCGTCCAAACCTCTCGTGGCGTCTCTGGTGTATAAACCATTATAAACCCTTGTACACCCCCGAAGCTCAATTGATCGCCCCTGAAAAATGATGGTTGGAAGACGATCCTTTCCTTTTGGTCTAAGGCCTATCTTCAGGGGCCTTCCATACTTGAAAATTGTCTGGGGTGTACATCATTGGGAAATAACCTTGCCAACAATTCAAACTATCAAGCAACAGGTTTGCAGGGTTTTGGCCATCAACCCTGCCCCGGCAGTTGGAGATATAAGGTTATCGTTGAAAAACTGCTGGATAGCTACAACATTCGCTTCCAACCAAAACCGGATGAGTGCTCTGGGGCACATCACACTTGGCACCTTTACTACCCTGCAATTTTTTGAGGATTTGGGGTTCCTTCAGCTCCTCATTTGGTAGGAAAATACCCATCATCCGCTTCTTAGCTCCCCCAATATCACATTTGGCACCTTTAAAGCAGCTTTCCATGTCACCCATGCAGGAATCAGATTATAAATCTTCTTCAGATGTTTGGAAAGTTTTCCACCAACACAAACGTTTTTTGGTTGGCCATTTTCTTAGTTGTGTTCATCACCACCAGATGATTACTGTCAAAGACTTCCCTCGAAAACTAAAGGCTGGTGCACCTGGCGAAGAAAAACAACCCGAAATGAAGACAACACAGGGATTCCTGTTCACCCAGATGTGAAAACAACCCGGGGGTTCATGTTTCAAATAAAATGAGTCTAAAATGAGCTGATCATTTCAACCCTCCTTGATTCATGTTCCATAAGTAGAATGCTTAAACAAGTGAAATCACCTTCAAATTTGTTCTGGTAGAAAATCACAAACCCAGAGCAAAACAACTTCTTAAATGTGTTTTAATGTAGAAACTTTGCAAACACAAATTATTGTATAGACAAATGCTCTCATCAAATAGTCCACAAGCTCCAAAAAACAATAAACATCAAACAAACAAATCAACCGGAAACTGCATGAAAACATATGAAAATAGTTTTGTTTCTAAAAATTGTGTCCACCTCTTTTGTTGTTTACATACCCTAATCCACCCGTATTTGTACCACGTGTTCTTTTTTCAAATGATACCTACCGACCTTTACCGGAAGCTCGGTAATCTCCACCAAGAGGATGCCTCCAAGGGACCAAACATGGTGATTTTTGGGTGTTATGAATCGGAGTAAATGTCCACAAATTAAAAAAACAGAAAAAAGTTATGTATAACACAAACCATCAATTTTCAGGCATATCGGCATATCTTAGTTTTCTCAAATAAATGGTACCAAGGTAACACCCTAGCAATTTGGATTTCTGCTTGGGGAAAAGCTCCAAGGGTGCTGCTATGGGGTACACTATTCGAAATTGAGCAAATCCAGCAAATCCAAGCAATGAAGTTGGAGAACAAACAAAACTAGTTGGTGGTTTCAACCCCTTTGAAAAATATTAGTCAAAATGGGAATCTTCCCCAAATAGGGGTGAACATAAAAAATCTTTAAAGCCACCACCCAAATAACACGACAATGAAGATGTACCCTCTAGTAAACTAACATGGCAATGGAAAATGGACCTGTTGAAGATGTATTCCTTATTAAAAATGGAGATTTTCATGGATTTTCCATTGGCATGTTAGTTTACTAGAGGGTATCTCCTATGAAAAAACAAAAACTGATGACTTCCCAGCCAGCCATGTTAGTTTTGAGAGGGATACTACCGTTGATATTGGGGTTCAAATGAAATCGGTGAACAGAATTTTGTGGTTGATATGTTCATGATTGTTCAACAGGATTTCATAGTTCTAAATTCGTTAAATCATGAACTTGAGGTGATTATCATGAAATGCCTATTACATATATAAATTATACTACTGTAGATCATGAGAATCATGAAAGTTAGAGCACTGTATGACAACAAATGACAAGCAAATTAAGTCAGAAGGCAGCTTTTAGAACAAGCCAAAGTTGCAATGAAACAACATGAATAATTTGAATGTGCGTACACCAGCACATACTGTTGATGGTTCAGAAATCCGGCGAATCACCTGGGATGTAAAAAAACCCTTGTAAATAATGGGGCAAACTACCAACCTCAACTGCTTTTATAGCCGGATTTCTGAACCATCATCAACAGTAGCAGGCCAAACAACTCCGAATCCGTTGCTCACGTCCATGGTTCCCCGTTGACATCTCCGTCTCAATCCCCCCTGTGACTCACCACCTTCGTCGATGTCCTTACCCTCCAAGATCTGAACATGGGGTTTCCGAGCGGCTGGGGCTTAGAGAAGGTAGAACAGTCTACCAAGTTGTTACCAATTTTACCCCGGTCATTCAGGGTGAACATATACATCTGGCTACGGCTACTCAAGGAACATGTTCTGGGGGGCGGGGAGGGTAATTCAGAACTCTCTCATTTTTTTTTTTCGGGCCTCTTATGAGGGTAATATTCGGAAGAGTGGGGGCATATGTTTTCAAAGCCATGAGACAGGTCCTTGTTCAAGAACAAGGATTCAAATTCGCATTGGGTAATACCTTGAATATCCCTTTGTTTCTGTACTACCTCCTTCCTTTTCCAGCAATCTGAGGGGCTTTGAGCACGTAAAGCAAACAACGACCGAGCACTAGACCCCAACAAAAAAACAAATGAGGCGAAGTTGTTAACTCATGATTCATTCATGGGGATATCCCTACTTAGGCCCTACTCTTGATGAGTATCAACTGATTTCGCTACCCGTAAGAATGATTTTGGACCCTCTGAGCAGTTTTTGGGGGGACCTCCAAAATATAACCAGTTTTTTGAAGTTCAATCAGATCCTAAGGCTAGGTGACTTTCATTGATTGAGGGTGAACACCAGAATTGTTGAAGTATCTACCCGTTCCCGTACCATCCATGGGACTGGTATATTAACCTACATGACTGGTTAATGTTTATGGTAAATGTAGGTAGATCTACCATACATGGATGTTATGGGATTACAAATCTCTGGCATCCAAGAAGTTTCACTCTGCATAGATAAAATCATACAATCAAATCTACCATTACATTACAAACACATATGCCCCTGAAGATTAACATGGAACATAATCATGTAGGTTTGGAAGATCATGTTCCTTTCTAAATGGGTGATTCGTAGGTTCCATATATATCCTACTTCAAGCCCCCGATCCCAAATTCCCAGCCTGCCAGTTCCCGTAAGAAACCCATCTTCCATTTAGATCCTGGACCTCAGGTTGGCAAGGAAAATGAAGCAAAAAGCGAGAAGTTCAAATCAACATTATGTTGCAATATCCTTGCAACAAGTTGAGAAGAAAATAGGTTGAACTCTGAACCTTAAAAAAATAATATCTAATATAATATCTATATATATATATATAATCAAATTCAATTATCACAAACATCCTCAATAGATATGTACATAAATACAAGATCATCATCCCCAAGGAAGTCAAAGGGTGGACTTCACACCGTCACAGCCAAGTTTTTTCCAAACCATCTGACCTCATCACTGAAAGTCTATCAGCCACTAGGTGATGTGGTGTGAAATTTTTGCTCATCCCCCAAGAACCAGGAAAACATGGTTCAATTTTTTTTTGCTTCTAAGAACCTCAGCTTTTTGTAGGGCGTCTTCTACCCAACCCCCCCTTGCGAGTTTTTTTTTTGGTGTGAATCCAACCAAATCAAAAACAAAACAATCAAACCCCCCATCCATATCTCGATTACCATCCATGGGATTGGTATATATGGTCTGGTTGGTAGTTTCAACCCATCTGAAAAATACGAGTGAAACTTGCATCATTTCCCAAAGCATAAGTGAAAATAACAAGTCTTTGAAATCACCATACTAGTGGTATATTTACCTATACATGACTGGTTGATTTTTCATGGTAAAATTAGTAGGTAAATGGTACCAATCCCATGCCACGTCACAGTGCCACGATGGCCACGGAAGCTTGGTATCAAGGTCGCCTCCCAGGATGACCTAAAGAGTGGGTCCATGACGATTCTTGGGAGGAAAAACTCCCATTCTTGGAGGATCATCCCATGACTTGGATACGTGGTTAATAACCACTACCTATAGTTGTAGTCCAAATGAGTTGTAGTCCAAATTTGGGGACATTCATTGCAAAGCCTGAGCAATCAAGACTAGTTGGTGGTTGAACCAACCCATTTGAAAAATATGCTCATGTCAACTTGAATCATTTCCCCAGGTACAACCATTTTTAGGGGACAAACTGTTAGTTTCAGGGAGGGTATATCCCACCTGGTGGAAGGTGGGAACATCATCTTTCCAAAAGGGTATACTTCCAACCCCCCAAAAAAAACCTCCAATTTTATTTTACCCTATGCATCCTGGCTCACCGAACGTCAGATGATGAGCGATTGGGGTGTATTTTTTCACCTTCTAAAAGAAAGGTATTTAGGTTCCATGAAACCATTCTCAGAAGGGTGTTTCCAAAAATAGTGGTACCCCCCAATCATCCATTTTAATAGGGTTTTCCATCATAAACCATCCATTTTGGGGTACCCCTACTTTCGGAAACAACTAGAAGGTGATAGGATCCCTAGGTGTTTGTGCGAACCCAAGAATCTTAACGACCTGAAATTCCAGGAGCATTTTGGGAGGATTCCTTTTCAAAGTCATATATGTCCCCTTCCCTGGAAATCCCGATGGAAAAAGTGAGGAGGTTGCCCATAGCATCCATATATGGTATGTTTACCTATACATTTACCATAGAAATCAACGAAATGTGGGTAAATATACCATACATGGATGCTTTGGGCAGTGGATAAAAGTCAAAGACTCAAAGTTCATGTTTTTTTTTTTCGGCTCACATATTTACCCCCCCCCAAAAAAGTCATCTTTCAAGCACTGCCTACAACTAGAAAATCACCCTGTCCCTATGTTCCCCCACCGTTTGATGAGAGCCATCAGGCAGTCCACCACCTGAATCCAAGCGCAAAGGTTGTTCCGCCAACCCAGCTGAATGGATGGCTAGTAGTACGGGAATTGGTCATCCAGTGTTCTTGATTGCTGATCCACAATTCGCACAGCCTAACTTGGATTTGCCTGAGATGCTGTTCCAAACCTTTTCTCCCAAATGGTGGTTCAACACGCAATTTACCATGGTACAAAGTGCAATCCTTTAAACAAAATCACCCAAAAAAAATCAAGCCAATCAACAACAACTTAAGGAGTTTCCCTGTATACACCCTCAGCAATGAAATGCACATCACTTGTACCGGAGTAAACAAAGTTGTTTGACCGATAGGATCCACGGGACGATTGTATATGTACCTACATGGATGGTTGATTTTCATGGTAGATTAGGAAGTAAACATACCAATCCCATGGATCCTACTGTTGATGGTTCAGAAAATCCGGCGATCACCACCCGGGATGTTTTTTTAACTCTGCAAAAAATTCGGTGTTTACTACCGTTCCCTCAACTGAGTAGTGTTTTTTTTTGTTGTTCCCTGCCCTATACACTGGCTCAATGCCTACGCGAATGCCTCCGCACGCCTACGCGGATTGGAAAGGGTGCCTACGCCCGAGGTTTTTAATACTAGGTGCCTACGCGGGTGCCTCCGCGGGGTTCTTTGTTGGAAGGCCATGTTGTGGTAACTAAATATTTCCCCAAACGGTTTACTGTTGGGGTTCTTAATGCAACCTTAGACCTGGCCTCCTTCGTGTTGGTTGGTGTGGCCGCTTCCTTGGTCTAGATGCCTACGCGCGGCCTCCGCGGAGCCTACGCGCGCCTACGCGGTGGAACCAAGACAAATCCCGAGAAACCATCTATAATATTCATATAAGTTTATATGCATCACCAGCTGCACGTACTCCGGCAACTATATATATATATATGCATAAACAAGCTAGTTGACAATTTACATATTCCTTCACATCTTGAAAATGCAAATGAACATCTGCCTACGCGACTTGCCTACGCGGAAAAAATCTAGATTGCCTTCGCGGGTGCCTACGCACGCCTACGCGGACTGTGAAATATCAGGTCAACAGCCTACGCAGCTGTAAAAGGAGTTCCCTCGAGCACATGAGGTTGGTCATTCAAAAAAAAACGCTGCTCAACTGTAGTTACAGGATCGCCGGATTTCTGGTTGCCAACAGCATGGGTCAGCCGGATGTGTTTTGCCCACCTGAATTACATCAAAGTTTGGTCCATTGGTAGACCAGCCCGTGCCAATGCCCGTGAAGCCATTCACCAGGACCAGCCTCGGAGGAACGCATTCAACAAATGGTGGGTTTCCTTTTAGATGATGATAAACCCTTACCTTTTTTTTAAGAGATGGCAAAAGGAAGCCAACCTTAAAAAAATGGTGGCAAAGGACTTCTAGGGGGAATACACTTTTCTAAAGGTCTGTGTTACTTTGGGGTAGATTCCAAAATCACCGAAGCATTGGATGACCAGTTGCAGAACCAAACAATTGAAAGATGTCATCTAATTTTGTCATATTATCTGCTCAATTTAGCTTCAAAAACTTTAATTTGTTTTGAGTTTGGGTGCTTTGGAAAAAACATCCTAGGGTGATTCTCCAAGCATTGCTGGCTCGTGGCAAGTGAGATGTGACGTCATCCTGTTGGTAACTAGCCAGCATCTTGGCAAAGGGACTCACGACTGACAAAAAAATTCCACATCACCCCACCACAGGACCATTGGGTCGGCCATGTTCACAATTGCCACGGAGGAAGCCTATCTATGAATAGATTTATGGAAACCCCGCAAAAATCCATCAATCGGTAGCACAATCGATTCTTATGGGGTTACCTAATCTTGAAATCAGTCTGTATGTGTCAATTTACTCCCTTCAAACCAAAAACAGCCAACGTCTTTGAAAATTCGCGCAGAAAGCTCTGCAAGTGAACTTCATCCTCTTCGAACCATCAACTTGTCAAGGGCTTTTGCTAGTTAGTTTTATGGAGGGTAAGCCATTTCCTTGAAAAAAACACGTTGAGTCTTGGTGGTTTCAACTCACTTGAAAAATGTTATGATCGTCAAATTGAATCATTTCACCAGGGATCGGCATGAAACTGAAGAAAAATGATTCTAAACCACCACCTAGGTTGAGTCTTGGTGGGTTACACATTTTTTGTTTTTTTCCAGGAGTAGCCCACATTCATCAGAAAATCAAAGAATAGTCCATGGGAATGGCAAGGGATGACGATGATGATGATGATGATGATGATGATGATGATGATGAACATGATGATGGCGATGATGATGATGATGATGATGATGATGATGATGATGATGATGATGAAGAAACAATACCAGCAAAACTCCAGGATGTCTATGGGCTTAGGGCGGCTTCGCATAACGATCATAGCAAATTACATCCCTCAGAAAGGGAGGGGTGATCTGAAATTTGTTCCTCGGCTGACGGCTTCCACCACTTTCGGATGTACTGCACGAGATAGGCCTTGCTTTGGCTGTGGATTGAGTAACCCCGGTGCCAAGGGGGCAATTGCCAGTGACAAATGCTGTTTTCGAAAGACGCAACAAAGCTCCTTCATTTGGTGGGATGTGGCTGGTGCGTAGCACAACATCATTCCCACCAACCAAATTGACAATGCCAGTCCCAATCACCACGATGGCGAAGCCTTTGTGCTCCAAGTAGATCGTCGCCATGATGAAGTCACACAAAAGGCGATATTTTTAACTGGATGCGAATTTGCTACGGAAAAGCGAATACACTTAAAGACATGAGCCTCTATTCATTCATTAACATATGACTTCATTCCACGAAATCCTGGTTGAGAAATTGATGGGATTGTTCTACTGTGATTTATCTTAATAGAATCCCCATAGAACTGGGTGGTATCAACTTTTACATAAACTAGACTGCTGGTTGATGCTCAACCCCCACCTTATTGCTCATTTTCTATTTTGCTCGTGATTCAGTAAAGAACACGGGGATCTGTTGCTCATTTGTTCATCAACAAGCGCATCCCAGGACTAAATCAAAATGGATGGTAAACGGTGCCATTAAGCAAACTCCTTTTTGGATTCAAACACCACCCGGTTGGAGGGCGATGAGCCATGAAAAAACCCGGCCTTGCTTTCCGTTATATCCGTTATACTTGTTGTTTAGTAGGGACCCCTCCTTTCATGGTTCATGAACAAATCCCCATATAACTGGGCAGTAGTCTGCTTCCTGTTATGCAAGGGATTAAAGACACCCCCAAAAATTACTCCTTTCCGTTCCTCACGGGACCTACGAATGTCTTGTGTAACACATCCACCCAACCCGCAAAAGGGTAAATTGAGCAAAGGAACGGGAAGATTGGCAACAGCGTTCGCGGCTCAATCTCATGTCCCTCCTGCTGTGCTTTTACGTTGGCTTGAAGTCCTGACACTCCCTAAAATTCGTTTTTTTTGGGGGGATGCTCTATAGCTCCCAGCAGCAGTGGCAATTAAAGGTTTGTAGGGATCCCCTACTAAACATGTAAGATCTGGGCAAGTACAACCCCCTTTGGAGTTTTCATCGGCGGTTTTGTTGCCATGACATTTGCCACGTTACATGCATTGCATGTTTGCTTCATCATCATCATCATCATCATCATCATCATCATCATCATCATCATCATCGCTCTGAACCAAATCAGTCACCTGATTTCATGCCAAGATTCATAGTTAATCATATCAGAGCATCATTTGTTTGAATGCCCTGGTTGTTTGAAAGGGTTCCGTTTTTTTGGGGGGGGTGGGGGGGCGGAAATCAAAAACCATACCAGAAAATTTCCGAAGCATTCCCCCACGTAAACTCTAAACTCATTCAATGGGAAATATTGCCATGACGGATCCGTATGCCAGTTATATTTACCTACATTGATCCCATTAAAAATCAACTAAATGTAGAAGACATGGATTTGCTTGAATGATGCTTGGAAAAAGTTCCAAACATATTCCCTCAAATGGTGGTGCAAAATGGTGATTTACCATGGTACAAATTAAACAAATAATCTTAAACAAATACAAGAAGATCAACCATCCTATGTAGGTAAATATACCAAGTCCCACCCATGAATTCATCATGAAACTGTTGCTTTAACACCTCGCTCATGTAAAGAAACATGCTTGCGGTAAACTTCGGGAATGTGACGTTTCTTACACCCAAACTAAAATACTAAACTACACCCCCGAAAACTAACATAGCCCCTAAAAATGATGCTTTCCACTATGAATCTCCTTTTCCAGGGGTCTATTTACAGGGGCTTAACTTGCTGTTAGTTTCAGGTGGAAACTGCCACCACCCTTTGTGACATTTTTTTCATGTCGGAACCGATCCGTCCTCCAGTTGCGGTGGAACCAAGTCAAAGTCTTCCTTTCGAAAAACGTAGGGCACTAACCTGGATGCAACTGAGCTTAGGATCCGGATCACCCTGAAAAACCCCACGTTTCCTCCATTTTTAGGGGTTATTTCACCCATATATTTAGGGCTAAAAAACCTTCATTTTTTCCATAGGTTGTTAGGGTCCAATCGCAGTTTGATATGTAGACTTAGTTTGGGGTCCAGTGGCAACAGTTTTAACACTTAGAACTAACGAAATACCAAGGCCTACAGTACAAAAAAGTTGCAAACTTAGTTGTTGAACAAACACCAAGGATACAAACATACCCAGACAGGGTTCTTCACTTGAGCATATCTACTTGAATTAGGAATATCTATGAATATCTATATAAACAGCTTTAACAAAAATGATGTCCACTCATCCCCAAATTCAATGAATGCCTATGAATTTCAAGTGTAGCTTCATTCCAGTGGTTAAAGTGATTACTAAATTCAACGACAGGTTTGCGATGAATGTCCCCTTTAAACAAACAACTATGCATCCTATGCACAGAAATGATATGAAATGATAGTATCTGTGCAAAAAGTCAAAGTCGTAAATTCTTGGGATGACATGAATATCATTTCACCTAAACAAACCAGCATCAAGGTCATCTCAAGGCTCAAAACAAACGACTTGTCATAGGACCCGACTCCAATAGTGATAGGAACACCAAAGAAACACAGAAACCATCTACTGTTTCTTGTGATAGTGGTGGCTCAACAACTAGATTGTTTTACCGGTGAGTACTTCGTGGTTGGATTGCGAGCGGCGAGCAGTACTTTTTGTTGAAATCCATGTGCGGCCAAAGTTAAAGTTGTCATCTTTGATAGGATTCATGTGTGGTATAGTTATACCTATACATTTGGTTAGTTTTTTTTTGATGGCAAAGTAGCTAAATATACAAGTCGCATCAATCCTATGCGGGTATGTGTGGAATGTTGGTTGTTAGGATGTTTTTTGGGGCTTCAAAAAAATGTGTCCCAAAAAGATGCAGTGGAGGAACAAATCCCAAAAAATCCAAACTGGCCTTCTTGGGGTGAATCAAATACACCCATTTTTGGCCAGCCTGAAATCCAACATATGTCTGAGTTACTTCTCAACTTACTTCAAACTACTTCAAAAGAAAACAAAACATTCCCTAGATTCCTAGTTTTTTTGTTTCATTGGAAAACCCCTTTTATTATTCTATTCCTTTTGGTGGGGGTTGTAACTTCAAACACCAACCAAACGCTCCAAGAAAAACATCTCCAGACCGCCAAGAAACGGTGACAACTTGGTGTTGATGTACCGTGCACTGGCATGAACATCACGTCCATTAAGGCGCGTTCCAAACATACCAATGGGCCTCAAACCCGCCACCGACAACGGAAACCCCCAAGGGATCCACATGATACCGTTTGATGGTGATAAGGGAAATTCCGGCGAGGTTGCACCACCCGGGATGTTTTTTGAAACCTTGTAAAAAATGGGATAAACTGCCAACCTCAACTGGTGATCGCCGGAGTTCTGAACCATCAACAGTAGGGATATGTTTCTTGTACCTTTCATGACTATATCTTGTAAATTGGAAATGTCCCAAAATAGGACCAGTCCCATCAATTGAATGGGTTCTACTGTAATATATTTGATTGGCTTTTTGACATCTCTCCGTCTGTGGCGATTACCCTTTCATTGGAGGGTCGGGATTCTTAGGATGACAATTAAACATCTCATTCGGAACATGTAAAAATAGGTGTTTCCAAAAATAGTGGTACCCCAAAATGGATGGTTTATAATGGAAAACCGTACTAAAATGGATGATTTGGGGGTACCCTTATTTTCGAAAAACATCCAAATGAATCATCCAACTACTTGATCCGGCCAAATGAAATAATATTTCACCAACCCTGGACTTTTCAGGTCAACCACTCCTGAACCATGGCCACCCCGAAAAAACGCATTGTCAGAAGATGACCACAGTGTGAACCACAAGTGAAAAAAACAGATTTCCCTGAAATAAGGCGATTTATCCTTACTTTTCAAAACCATTTGGGGGTGAAAACTTGTGTTTGAGGTCGCGATGAAATTTGACCAGCCTTGATCCAAGATCAAGTAACCGAGCTCCCATCATTACAGGAAAACTCCCAACAAACAAACATCCTCCTTTTTCTCAGGTCAAAAGACTCACCAAACAATATCGATGATGCTTAAAATCACCCCAGGAAAAAAACACACCAGTTTAAGGGTAAACACTAAACAAACAAACATCCTTTAAGATTGATAAGTTGAAAACAACCACGTGATACATCATTTCACAAGCCGGGGCCCCAACAAGAAACCACTGTTTTGCCTGTTCATCTAAGAAATGGTGCTTTTTAGTATCCAAATCACTCTTCCCATCAGCCATTCACCACACAACAAAAACACACGATTAAAACAAACATCATGTTCTGAAAGACCATCAAACGTTAAACATGACATGAATCCGGATGAAATCCTTCCCAAAAGCAATCCCATAGGATGCATGTATGTATGGTATATATTCACCTGTACGAATTTTACCATCAAAATCTACAAACTCCATGTAGGTAAATAATGAGCAAATATATACAAAAATCGTCCCAATGGGAATCCTATTGGGAAAATGGTTCTTTAGGAACGTTCCCCCAATAAATTGCCCCAAGATGCTGAAACAAGTTGAGGTTGTTGGTGCCAACGAAGTCTTGTGCCTCGTACCCGTTTCACACATGACGTGGACCCATGTGAGCCACACATAAAAAAAACGGCCGGAATGCCTGTCTGTTATACTGGTTGTTTAATAGGGATCCATATATATATATGTAATGGTTTATTATACTGAATCCCCACATACTTTCTGTTATACAGGTTGTTTAATAGGGATCTGTGCCATGATTTATTATGTTTATGATAATCCCCACATAACTGGTTAGTTATACTCCCCCATATACCCTAAACAACCAGGGTTTGATGGAACAAACAAATCTTCCGAGGGGCTATGATGGAAATAAAACAAAAATAACTGGGTTTTCTTTACGATTTGCAAATAGGGAGAACAGGGGTATCTATGGTCAGTATATGGTCACTGGTAATCAAACCAGTTGGTGTGCTTTAACATGTGAAAAGAAAACAATGCCGGACCCACACTTTTTCAAGATGATGACTCAACACGTCCTCAACAGCAACAAAAAATGGCTTGGTTCAATCATGGGTTGCAAGTTGAAGACAAGGAAAAGGAAGGAACGCGACCATTGGAAACCTCATTGAAACCGGGATTGCCTTTCAACCTTACTTCACAAGAAACCACCAACACATTTCGGATAAGTTCATCTCCAGCAGGTCGTCTTCTTCAACACAGGGATGGAGAATGGGATGGGCATGGCAAGCATCTTGCTAATGTATGGATCTTTTTGGGCCCTCTGAGCGCTTTCAACCATTAACTGTCTCCCTACTTGTCCCCTCCCCCCCCAAAAAATGCAGCGATACTCGGATAACCACTGGAACATTAACATGTTGAACCCCAAAGTCAATGGAGGTTTGGATTTGGTTACCCGATGATTTCTTCTTCACCAAATGGTAGGTGAATTTTTAGCTTCCCATCTTGAATTTTTTTGGGGTGGAGGTAGAGGCCCCACAACTGTCTCCCATTGATGCATAGAGATCCAGGGTTTTGAAGGCGATGATGATCCCATTTCCCGAAGAAACATCCCTTTTTTGGGACCCGGTATACCAGTGGGCGGTGTGGAAAGTGCCATCTTCCGAGTTGGTAGCGGGCTGAGGTTGAACTCAGGTGAGTGAAAAATGAGTTTATCATCTTCCCCTAGGGATCCTGGCTCAACGAAACTGAGAATGGCACCTAAACACCCTTGGCGTTTCGGAGGTGATGGTACACCCCAAATCATACTCTGACGAGGTGAGCCAGGATCCCAAGGGCTCAAAAACTCATTCTTCAAAAAAAAGTACCCTAAGAATCCCCGGTTGGACCTCCAGAAATGGAAGGGCGTGTTTGAACCTGTATCTATAGCAAGGGTGTTGGTTCTGAAAATAGCCACTGGATCAAGGGGTCAGGATTCTTGGGGTACAACAACAAAACACGCATTGTCATCAATCACATATTTACTGACAAACACAAGATATCCCCAACTGAACCTGTCGAAATCCAGAACTGAGTTATCCCAGAAAAAAACAAAAACACAACTCTTCCTGGTCTAGTATACAATTGAACTGTTGTTAAAAAATCAACAATATATTTGCAATCATGTAAATGGAGACAACTGGCTAATGCAAATGGAATTTCCAATTCTTGTCAAAGTGGTACTAGGATGTCCCAGGAAGTTGGTAAAAGGTTATTAAGTGGGTTATAACCCCAATTTTCCCCAATACTAACCATTTACTAACCTCCTGGAACATCCAAGTAGACAAGAATTTTATAGTTTTGTCATGTTTTGTCATTTGCCAAGAGACGAGGTTCACAATTACCTGGCCAAAGGAAAGAGTTGGCTGAGAAGGGTGGAAGTTTTCTCAAAGGGGACGGTCCTTGGGTATGGAATGGTCCTGTTGATGGAAGAATTCCTGCACCAGCTGGGATGTATAAAACCGTGCAAATAGTGGGACAAAGTACCAACCTCAACTGGTTAGCCGGATTTGTTCCATCAACAGTATGGAAATTCCTAAACAACTCAGGAAGAATTCAACAAAAAATCCTTTCAGAATGTTGTATGTAAATGGCTGTGAAACCGTGAAACCTAAGTTTTAAACACAAAAAAACAGCCCTTTGTGGGTCCCTAACCTTAGGTTTGGACAATTTATTGCTCTCATCACTGATCGTCGGATCAAATTTCCACCACCAAACCATGGGGCTTTTTAGAGTTGGTTTTTCACCAAAACTGAGCCACCAAAACAAAAAAAAGGCCGGATACTTTCTCTGGTTGGTAGTTTCAACCCGTTCCCCAAGTAGGGGTGAAAATAAAACATATTTGAAACCACCACCTGGTTTCTGTGATACAGGTTGGTAATATTTGGTGAATAGGGATCCAAAAATTTCATGCTTTGTGAAATTTCATCCCCACATAACTGTGCAGTATACTACCCCAAGTATACCCTAAACAACCAGGGAATTTTTGTCATTGCTCATTTGTTCTTTAAAATTAACATTTAAAAAAAGGCTAAAATCACCCAATTTGTGAAGGAAAATCATCTTCCAATTCCAAACCACCTCCATGACTTTGGGGTTCCAAAAATAGTCCAAAATGTTCCATGTGAATTTTACTCGCTCCAAACGCCCGCCACGACGGTCCAACCACAACGACAACCCCGCAACCTTCACCAAGGAAACTTCTCCATGATGATAGCTGGTTGCGGATGATACCTGAGTGTCCAAAACCTGCCGTTTTTGGACCTTCCATGCCATACTTTTGCTTGGTGAATAAGGGGTCCTTATACTTTTGCTTATTAGAATCCCCATATAATGCTTGGAATTTGCTTGTTAGATGCTCGGAAAAAAGTTCCAAAAATAGTCTCCCAAATGGTGGTTTAGTGGTGATTTACCATTCCCATAGGATCCATGTATGGTATATTTACCTACATTTACCATAAAAGTCAACCAATTGTAGGTAAATATACCATACATGGATCCTATGGGATTGTACAAAGTACAATCCGTTAAAATCCCAAATCCAGAATCCTGAGCCCTCAAGCCAGTGGCGTGATTTTTTTCGGACCTTTCATACAGGCCCAAACACACCCTTCCATTTCTGGGGGTCCAACCGGGGATTCTTAGGGGTTATATAGATTCCCCATACCCAAACACTCAATGTATGGTATATCATGAACCATTCAATCTGATTGAAACTAATTTAAAATCAAAACTTTCAAGTTGTCCATGTACAAATATCCAAGTAGCAAGCAATTTTTTGTGACCTTTCTGGCTTGTGTTTTTTGTTTGACCTCCAACTGGGGGATCAAATTGGGTCACGGTTTAATCACCTGGGACCGACACAAAATGAGTCCAATCTAGCTGCGTCCTTCGTGCTTTTCCTGTAGGTGATCAAAAACAAGACTTCACCAACAGGAAGCTGAAGATTTCCGTGAAACTGAAAATACTACCAGTCCAGCACTGCAAAGTTTGGCGTTTTTTTTGGCGACCCTCTCTAAAACATGTTCGCCCCTGAAAATGAATGCTGGAACATGAAATTTCCTTTTGGGATGGCCTATGCATTCCTTTTTTACACAAATATAGCGCAAAGAATCTATTTTTACACCCTTTCGTAGACGAAGGTTTTGAATTCCTAGCAAAATCACTATGCGAAAATCGTTTCAATGGCAATTTTCAATGTGCTTCAACATCAACCAGTTACTCATTTGTTGGAGGCCATTTTTGCAAGAAACAGTGGCCGATCCTCATTGAATTTACCCTGCCTCCCATAATCATTCAAGTGGAAAGGTTCCCTCCAATATTAGTTCCTTTCATTTAGGGTGATTTTGCACTTCCATGATTATGGGAGGAAGGGTATGCCCCTTCAAAATTCTTTGTCTCATCACTGGCAGCTGTCAAGAGACTAAGCCCACGATCTGAGACACCTTTTTCCTCAGTTGTGAGCAAAAGGTCACAACTTTGTAGAACAGATTTACTCAGGTTCGGGACACCTCTGCCTTCTCTATTGTTGGCGTGTAAGGAACATTCACATGGACACCCAACGGCCCAACGGTAAAGATTCAATGATTCCCATAGGATCCAATGTATGGTATATATACATGAGTACATATACATACATAATACATATCATATCTTTTATTTACCTACTTTATAATTTACCGTTCAAAAATGAATCATCCATGTAGGCAAATATAACAGTCCACCTGTGGATCCTATGAGATTGAAGTAAAACAAAGGTTGCTTCAAAGATTGAACAGTTGTTCTTTCTTAAGTCAAGTTATATGCCAGTGTGTTGACTCCTTGTATCGATCTGTACTTGCTTTGACCCTGGGACCCGGTCTTAAGTACAAAAAAACACTTGAGCAGTGGCAACTGTTAGGAAGAAATCTGTTACATTAACAATGGAAATCCTGGGTGGTTCAAAACGCAACCTGCAATATGTAGTGATTTATGCAAGAAGCCCTCTATTTTCCTAGGTATTTTTTTTACCCCTATACAAACAAACCACGCGGTGGTTTTCACAACGATAACTCGAAGGCTACCTCAAATCTGATCTTTCAGGAACCACCCCAACTGCGTCAAACGACATAGTCATGAAACACTTGGATTTGCTTGGTCAAGATTCACCCAACATTTCAGGTACCAAAAATGCAGGTACTCACCTATAAAAGCTGTATGTAAGGCTTATGTAAGGGAAAACCTCGCAAAATAGCCTTATAAGGTTCAGTACCTGTATGTTAGGCACCTGAAATTCTTGGTGATGTTTGGTCATCATGATCTGAGAAAGTGAAGCTCAACAAAAATGTCCCCATGAAATTGTTGATGCACCCTACTGGATATACCATGGTAGTCATCCTTTCCTTTTTTTCTTAGGTGGCAGGGAGTGGTAATCATTACTTTCCCCCGATGGATAGGATAGGACTGAAAGGCGCTGCTTTCGGCATTGCTTTCGGCGTTTGTGGAGCCACCTCGCTGACGAGTTCACCAAGGTGTTCCTTTGTAGCCGAGGACGTCATTCACTTGGTACATCACCTGCATATGTTCCAAGCTTTTGATGTCAAACTCCGGCACTATAGCGTACAACCTTCGCCTCAGATGGAGACTCTTCTTGGTTGCCACCACTGCGGCGCTTCGAAGCATGCGTCATGGCACTCACAATCTCAAAGCCACCTGTAGAAACACCAGGAGTTGGAGCAATATGACTTTCCCCTGATGATTTTTTTGTTGTGATGCCGGAGTTGACCATATGGGGGTTTCCTAAAATAGTGGTACCCGACAAGTATTGGTTTTCTGACTAAAAATGACCATTTTGGGGTGTTTTGGGGGTACCACCATATTAGGAAACACCCATGTAGGAACATGTCCGTTTATAAAAAACAAGCATTGCCGCCGTTGATCTCTGGAGTCGTTGCCTCCTTGAAAGGCCCACATAAAAATGCTGATAGGCAACAAAAACTCATGGTTGTTTCTTTCAAAAAATCAAGCTCCAAGTGTGGTCATTTTCAATTGAGCTCTGATCAAAAACCCTGTGGATAATTTCTGTAACCAGCATATATAACTGGGTAGTATCATCCCCTATATACCCTCAACAAATCTAAACAACCAGGGTTTTTTCTATTGTTCAATTTTCAAACAAAAAAACATCCGAAACTTCCAAACCCAGGCACTCGCTTTTCAAATTTCGCATGGCCCACCAAAGCACTTTTCGTTGAGATGGCTTTAACCTCACTCAATAGGAAGTTTGATGTGATTTTTTAATGGTTGGTAGGTACAAGGGTCATTGTATGACCAACCCAAACAATGCACTATTAAAGGGAAGGTCCTTCAAATCTACCAGACATTTGCATAGTTTGATCCCCCCCAAATAGGTAATTTAAGAATACCCTGAGGTAAGAGGTGGTGTCTTATGTGGCATGTATAATCCTCCAATTAGCGTATACCGTATACATCTGACCCATCCAAATAGCTCCTGAGGTGTTTGGTGTTATTTTAAACGCCAATCTATGTAAAGGCAACAAGGCAACTCAAATGAGTGGATGATGAGTTGGAAAATACATGTGTTGTTTTTTTCCAATAAGAATATCAATATGTTGATATATATGTAAATATATATATATAAATACTAGTTGGTGGTTTCAACCCATCTGAAAAATATTAGTCAAACGGGAAATCTTCCCCAAATTGTGGTGAAAATAAAAAACGTTTGAAACCACCACTTAGATATATATATATATATACCCTCCCTGAAACTAACAAAGCACCTGAAAGGCCAGTGTTGGAAGATGAGTTTTCTTTTGTTTTTTTTTTTTCGTTAAGGCCTATGTTCAGGTGCTATGTTAGGTTATATAAATATGTATATATATATATATCTAAAGATCTATGTATATTACATACATATCTAAATTTCAAACGGAAAAACAATACGCAATAACACTAACACATCACTTGGGCTGTCCCCTTCACAGTAATAGTCAACACAAAAAAATCACATTACATTTTTGGGTTTGGGGATCGCAACTGGAAAAAGGGATAACCCGACACATTGCACAATTAATTTTCCAACACAACAGCGTACCAAGATTATGTGAAACAAAATGTCAACATCAGCTACAAAATCTTATATATTGTATACTGTTTGGTGTCTTCAACCCAGTTGAAAAATATTAGTCAAATTGGATCATTTTCCATTTGAAAATACAAAGCAATTGAAGCCACCAACTAGTATAAGCATATTAGAGTCTACTCAGTCTACTCTGGTTTGCACCCTAAAAAACTAACATGACATTGGAAAACCAACCATTTGAAGATGTATCTCTTATTGAAAATGGAGATTTCCCATGTTAGTTTTTGTGGGAGTACACCTTTATATTGAATGTTGAATATCACAGTCCCACAGTGAAAACTTGCGGTTCTTCCCATTGACTCGTCTCTGTGACCAATCTCTATGCACCAAGGGACCCATCCAACAACCGTGGAATGGAACGAACACAATCATGCGCGCTGAAATGAACAAACCTCAGGGTACGGTTGATGGTTCAGAAATCCGGCGATCACCAGTTGATATGGTAAAACATCCCATTATTTTTACAGGGTTTCAAAAACATCCCAGGTGTTAGGATAAGGTTCTTTCATCAACAGCATCAGGTATATCAGGTTCATAAACATGTTCTTTTTTCATCTTGAAGGCTTGGATTTAAGTTTAACATGCTTGGAAAAACATAAAACAACATGTTTCCGAATCCTGGTTTATTGGTGATTTACCCTGGTACGAAGTAAAAGGTCACCTTAAACTTAAACAAATCCAATAATCATGCAGTTTTTCTGTTCATAACAAAAATGATGGCGCAAAACACACAGCAAATGCATGCACCTCGGAAGTTTAACAGTTCGCACCTGAAAATGGTGGTTGGAAGACTTTCGCCTCCCCTAGTGGGGCCTGGTCAACCTTTGTAGATCCAGGCATCTCTGATCATCACTTGGGTCCTACCCTCTGGTATTTCCGAACATAGCTGGCTGGAATATCTTCCAATTTTCAAGAGGAAATGTATACATCTTCAATTCAGGGTCCGTTTTCCAGCTGGCTATGTTATCTAGTTGATCCAGGAGCTTAACTCTAAGCATGTTTTTGTTTGAAGTCAAAACCTCAGATCCTGGAGGTTTTGCAAGGAAAACAGAATGGTCCTACAAAGATCTTTTGGAAATCCCTATCTTTAGCCTCGATGTCCTGTTGGAGAATGTGGTCGCAACACTTGGGGACCAAAAGTCTAGGATTCTTGGACCAACAATCATTTTCTCTTGAGCGGAACATTTGGTCAATCTCACTGTGCGAGTTGGCACGCCTCTTGGGATTTATATTATTTATGCTCACAAAAATGTTTTTTATCAACCTGTCCTTTTGTGGCACTGAAGCCATTTCGGAGCCTGGAACAAATAAAGTTTAGTTTTTCTCCAAAACGTGTAATCCTCAAAAGTTTAAAGTTTCGAGTGCGCACTAAGGATTTGCAAGTCACCAAACAAGCACTTCATTTTTCACTACTGTAGCTCATAACAAGAAGAGGGGATGAAAAAATGACGAAAAATGCATACAAATGTCAATACACCCTGGAAAACTAACATGGAACCTCAAAAACACCCAATTGATCCGGAAGATCATCTTCCAAACCTCCATTTTTGGGTTCCACGTCTGTACACCACAAGCCGCAATCCCATTTTTCTCCAACCATTCCACCGTTTTTTGAATCCCAGAAACGACTTATCAAAGAAATCCACGAAACTGGCGCTTTCCTGGTTGTAGTTCAACTCCTGAAGTTCGGTGAAGTCTCTCATGTTAAGGTACAATCCGGCTGACATTCATCATAGAAAAAAATAAATTGCCTATAAATGGCCTTGCAAATGGGTAACTGTGGTTATAACCCTACTGATAGGGATTATATATAGCCTATAGCATCTATAGCTCAAATTTAGAACTGGTAGGGGTTATAGCTCATCTTGTGGATATCAATCGGGCTGTCAAAAGTTTTTTGCTAAGAAAAGTCCCTTGACCTTTTTGATCGTAACTGGGAGGCTGAGGATGACAAAATGCAGGCCTTTGGTACACCATGTTAAGAAGCTGCGCCATAGCAGTATGAACAGGTCATCCCAAAAAAAAGTTCACAAGTTGGTGGTTGAACCAACCCATCTGAAAAGATATTCTTGTCAACTGGGAAATCTTTCCCAAAGAGGGGTGAATATTAAGAATATTTGAAACCACTACCTAGTTCAGACTTGTTTGCCAAGGTCCAAAAATTGATGAAAGTCATTTACTTTCACCGGTGAAGGGGAGAAAAGGGACTTGTAAGCCGGATTATGCGCAAGAACCCTACATCCCCAATAGCAAACTTTCAGGGACCATGTTTTTGCAGTTCTCTTGTCAGAGGTGCTTTTCCTTTATAAAGCAAGATTCATATAAATTAATTCGATCATATTTCTTGCCTCTAAATAATGCCACCTACAAAAAACTACCACAAAATCACTCAAATCCATCCATCCAACATCATCCCAACAAAAACCACACCAAAAATCATGGGCGACAAAAAACCCTACACAAAAACCACACACCCCGGGACCCCACGGACGCCTCTGAAGGATCATAACCTTGAATCCACGTCTTGCGATCATCCGTCCGCGAGGGCCTTGGATGCGCGAGGGCCCCCGGTTTCGACCGGTTGGGAAGGGTGGAACGAACCTGAATTTGGAGCGGAAAAATTTGGGGGTCCTTCCAAAATTCTCCGACTTCAGGATTTTGAAGAACAAAATTTGGAAAAAATACTTCCACCCCCTGGATGTTGGTTCACTTCCCGAAAAAAAAAACAAAAAAAACATCTCTACACCCCAAAAGCCTTGAACAGTTGGCAAAATTGACTTTTCACCAACTCAAATTTTTGGATCATTGGGGACCCCAATATGAACGCGGAAAACATATGGGCATACCTGGAACCCAAATGGGGCCCCTTGTTTTGAATGGAGTTTAGGCCTTGTCTTGGGGTGGTTGAATTTCAAACATAGAGGTCATTGGGGTTCTAGGTATATGTAATGACTAAAACCAACACTACCATAGCACTTCCTTTTGAAGCAAATCACCGGAGGGGGTACTGGAAGCTTCCATGAATAATTCCCTTTGAAGTGACTCAATTTGTTCTTTTCGCTTACCATTTCAACATTCTAGCACCATAGGCTATTTTTGTTGGCAATTCGACGAGTTTTCCATCATATTTCAATGCTGGTGGCATCTACAAGTGGAAGTCCTTCGGGTCGGGTGGGGAGTTTTCCCCAACTTTTGACCCAAACACCTACTTAGATGTCTCGTTGGAAGTTAGTTAGCAAATGGGGTATAAGCTATACTTACAAATAGGGTATATTGGGGGTCACTTACTCACCTTTTTACCAACTTCCTGGGACTTCTTGGGACATCACTGGCTTAGGATCAGTGGGTTATAACCTATAGTTATACATGGGGGATGAATTGGGGTTATAACTTATAACCCACTTACTAACCATTGATCCATCCACTTCCTGGAACATCCAAAAGTAGTAGGTGTCTGGGGTCCACTGTTTCAATAGCCGAGTAGCTCAAAGGCTTTGGCCACGGCTTCCAAGTCATCCTCACCGGAGAACTCCACATCAATCACCTTTTTTGGCCCGTTGATTTAAAGTCATGGGAACCTAAGGGACTCCCTAAGGGACACCCCCCCAATGCCACCCCCCCCAAGAATTTTTTGGCTGTATTAAGGGATTATGAACCATGGGTTTCTTTATGACTGAAGTGTTGATGGTTGGTCACAATCACACAAGAAGCAAACATAGATATGCATGTATATATGAAAACGTTGTAAAAACTTGATTGCAACATCTCATGATATTTCAAAAAAAATGGTTTGAACAATCTGTTGGGACTTCTTACTGGCCAACTACCAGCTATTGAAGTTGCTGCTTTCCGGCAGTGAACCCGATGAATAGCATGAAATGCATAGTCAATGAAACAGCAAGAGACTGGTAACTACTGCAATTGCCTGCCAACATTTTCGAACATTTTGTCATCAACAAATGATGAGGGAGGTCACGGCCATTGGAAGTGCCTTCTTTGCCATACCAGCACATGGCCGTAGTTTATGCCGTTTTTTTCCATAGCAAAATTTACGAGCAATTTGTCTGGGGACTCGTTGGATGGCCATTTTTTAAAGGAAGTTGAAGCAAAGGAGATACAAGTACGGGTGAAAGTCATGCCTAAGTCATGCCTTCGGCTTTTCCCGAATGTAAAACGAGTCTTGGAAAGTCATGCCTAAGTCATTCCTTTTGGTTTCTCCCAATGTCTCCGCAGCCCCAAAAGACCCTTCAAAAGGGAAACCACATCAATTTTCGACAAGAACATGTGTTCAATAACATGACTTCACGGAAATTCCCTACTTAAAAACTAGTTTTTGGTGAAAGCATATTTTCTTAATAGTCTTTGGACTTTCAGGGTATTTACATACCTATATCAGCCTATATCATGACATATCACTTGGTTACAAGACTTAAAGTTTTGCAGGTTCATTCTCCACATCACTTATCTTTCTCTTGAATCCTCTGTCCACATACAACTTTGGGTCGATAGTCAATAACTCAAATGTGCCTATTGAAACCTGGGGGTATATATAGCTCCTTAGCTCCCGACTATTGTTCGGAATTTTAGATACTTCCAGCTCCTTGAACCACTCCCGACTCCATTCGCACCACCGAAAAAAGGTTCATTCTCCACATCACTTACACCCCCGAAAACTAAGATGGAACCTAAAAACAATGGTTTTTCATAGGAATCTCCTCTTCTAGGGGTTCGGGTTCATTTTTAGGTTCCATGTTAGTTTTCGGGGGTGTACCCTCCCTAAGATTAAGATAGCCCCTGAAAAATGATGGTTGGAAGACGATCCTTTCCTATTGGGTTTCTGTAACTTTTCAGGGGCGAACCGTTAAACTTCGGGAGGGTGAGGTCTTGTCTTTTTCCAAGGGACATGTTTCTCCATGTCGCTAAAATATTGCAAGGCCTCCGGGAGGGTCAGAAGTTTCCAGAATCAGAAACCAACTACCCAGTTGGTGAGGTTGATGGGTGTTTTGAAAGGCAACGGTCATTTTTGATCAAGTAAAAAATATCCACTGTTTGATGGTCTGGTGGTGCAAACATAAATTGCAGGCAAAACGGGAGAAAACACCATGGGTTTTGTTTCATCCAATTATGGAATGGTGAAGGGCCAAATTTTCTGTAGCATCAACAGCTATAAACGGAACAATGGAAGCGGCTATGTTTGTTGCTGATGAATGGACATCATACAGGAGCCCAGTAAACCTTGAGGCCTATGAAGGCCTTCCTTAATATACAGTATCTGTTGGTATACACAGTTTCCCCTACCGCAACTCACATGAAACCTGAACATGCTTTTTGGGAAAAAAGAGGAAAACCCACCAAGAGGAAAACCCATTTATTTTCCCATTTATTAGGGGCCCCCCCTAGGTTTACGGCCCGTTTTATAGGGATGCGAGTTGCCCCCCGAGGCTTACATCCTATCAATCATCCTACCCGTGACGGATCCATGGGACTGGTACGTATATTTACCTATTATTTCCTTGGCTCATGAAAATCAACCATTCATGGATCGGTAAATATACCTTTCCCATGGATCCTTAGGGCCTGCATACCCGAAAAAAAACATCTACATAAGCTGTTTTGAAAACTACTCCAACTAACCCTCCCTCAAACTAACAGAAAAAAAAAAAACTGAAAATGGATGATTGGAATACGATCCGCCTTTCCTTTTGGGGCAAAATCGGCCTACTTTCAGGTACAAAAGGTATTCTTACATATTCTTCCAACAAACCTTCAGATGCCGAAGTGTCATCCATGATTTTCCCTTCCGCCTCCTCACGCGTCGAAGTGCCAAGGCCCTTGCGACATGGAAAAATTGAGGAAACAGGGTGGATCAGTTGTTTTGGTTGTGCCAGGGGCCAAATTCCTGGTTCCCTTAATAGGTGGTAGGTAGCATATAATCACCCAATTGGCAATATATAACTGGTATACAAGTGGTATATATTGCCAAGGCCAAATGGCATTTTTTTGGGGGTTGTTGGTTAGTACTGATGACTTTGGAACACGACATTTTTGTGTTGGAGGATTCTTCTTGATTTACAAAGAATTGGAACTGGTGACATGTTGGAACAAAAATCAATGATTCTTGAAGATCAGATTTCTCATGCACAATTATTGGTTTGTCTTCTTTTCTTTGGAGTTGGCGAACTGGCAAACCTGAACACACCCAAAACAAAAAAACAGCTGGCTGGAAATTCCCATTGGGATTTTAAAACCAATCACCTTGAAATTCACTCTTGGAAATTCGTCGATTTGTTTTCTGGGTTTACTCATGCAAATGTTTAAGCCCAAAACATTCCAGAAAAGCCAAGGGCAGGGACGAGTGAAATAAAACTCTTTCACTGTTTGGAGGATTCTGGACAGTAAGAAATAGGTAAAACAGTCAAGACGCAGATCCTCCGCCAGCCTGAAGCTTTCTGCTTTGCTATGTCTATAGATCAAACCTTTGGTTGGCATTCGAACGTTTTAAATAATTTTTGGGTTTCACTTGAAACCCACTTTTCAAGTGAAACCTTTAAAGGTCGAATGTACCCCCTAATTCTTGATGGTTGAGGATCATACTTAAAACTTCAAGCATCCTCTGAGAATGGAAATGAATAATAAAATCAACTCCCACTACTATACGCTTCGCATGTGATTGGACACCCAGAACATCATGATCCGATAATCTGATTAACATGATAAACATGTCCCGCTTCAAAAACGTATATGACCATCATGATAAACCTTTTGAAAGTGATGACCAAGCGATGATTTAAAATCTACCCACCAAGGCATACTACAGCAAGTCCTGTAGTTTGGGATTCATCAAGGGTCTTTCTTGTTTCAGTTCGGATGGCCCAAATAGAACTCAAAAGTATGGAGTACAACTATAGATTAATAGGAATCTGTTCTCAAAAGATCCCCAAAAAAATCCATTAAACCATGTAAAAGGATGAAAATGGGGTCCAAATTTCACTAGGAAACCACTTGCATTTATATTGTTTCAGCCTCTCATCAAAAGGTGATTTGACTAATTGTTCCTGCTGCTTCTTGTTGCTGATTCCCATAAGTTTAAAACAAACAACAAACAACAAACAACAAACAACAAACAACAAACAACAAACAACAAACAACAAACAACAAACAACAACAACAACAACAACAACAACAACCTGGAACAAAAATGGATCAACACCATGTCACCCGCATGAACATTCCTAAAAACTAACATGAACCCCAAACATCGAGGGTTGATTCCATCTGATTTTCCGTAACCAATTGGGTGATTTCGAACGGTTCCAACCGAAAAACTCAACCCTGACTTGGATGTCCCAGGAAGTTAGTATATAAATGGTTAGTAAGTGGGTTATACATACCACCAATTATCAGTAGGCTATAAACCATGGATCCCAACTTCCTGGCCGCAACATCCAAGGATGCCACCTTGTAGTACTTGGCACGGTAGCGTTTTGTCCAGTCTGCTCCTGGATTTCACGTGGAAAAGTTGAGCTCAACTTACGCAGGACTTCACCACAGAATACACCCCAGAAAAAGACGGAAATGACATGACAACGGAAAAAAAAATGAATGAAGATGTATCTTCTAATTAAAAACTCAGGTGGATTTTCCAGCCAGTATGTTAGTTTTCGGGGGTTGTACTCCATCACTCCTTGTTGAAAGTATATCCCTTGGGACATGAGGAGTCGTTTTTTGGTATAAGGCCTGACTTGAGCAAGCAACAGTTGGCGAACAACTTGTTGTTAAGCAAGTAAAGCCATTAGTTATTATAGTTATACTTCATGATTCACATGGATGTGAAACTTGTACCGCAATCATTGAACTCGGACTCAGCAGCTGAGTATTGCATCGTGACATGCATGGGGCATGACAAAACAATTCATTCGGCAATATATGCGCAATCATTGACTTTAGCAAACTTTTGCGATTCATCATCGTAAATCAAATTATGAATGCCTTCATTTGACAAATCAATTTGATTTGAACATGTTGCGATCGCAAGACTGAACAATGTGAACAATGATTAAAGTTGCAAGTAAGTAGTCAAGCTTCAGGATTCACCGGAGCCGCAATATGCGGAAGCATGCCATGTGCCCACACAGCAGGATCATCCGACACCACCTCGACCTCATCCGACACCTCCACCTCATCCGATTGGGGAAGTTCAGAGCTCCCAGACCCAACAAATCATGGCCCACGGGAACGAGGGGTGCTCGCAGTCGCAGCAGACATTGCAGGTACCACTGTGACACGTGTCCATGAGCCTCCCCTAGACCAAGAAGATCAGCCGTCACTTCGTGGATCCCACCAGAACCAGTAGTCATTATACTGGACCCAGCTGTATGGCCGCTGCATGGCCTTGGGATTGATGGCGATGGATTTTGTTTGGTATCCGACTCGCCGAGCAGACTGCTCACATCCGCCTCTGTCATGGATCAGATCGAGATCCGGCGTCATCCGATCTTCTGTCATCTGACGATCCCCCTCCTTTGCTTCCCTTGGCGAAAATCCGACTGCCACCTCTGCTCATCCTTCGCTTCACGACCGAGCCTGAGTCAAAACGAAAACAAACAAACAAACATTAATTTTGGCAATACACTGAGTGGTTATTTATGGTTATTTGGCTGTTTGTTTGACATTTGACATGTCTGTGGTACCCCTAGATTAAAAAAACCAGCTCCATCAATCTTTTATGGATCAGATCTGCTTAAGTAAGAACACATCAGGTCGCTTTATAATGAACTATTTTGTCTGGAGATGGGCTGGAGAAAATTTGAAGATGCGCTTTAAGTTTGATTGAACCATCTATCAATCAACCTATGGGATGTATAGTCACTTGCGTAGTTACCATCTATCTATCTATCTGCCTATCCATCAGCCTTTCTATCTACCCTGACAGGAAGCGCTCAAAAAACCCTGGAATGTTTGATTTCAGGAGGAAATCACTAGATATTTGGGCCTCTGTTGTTGGGACACACTTACTGGTGACTTTTGAGATTTGCAAACCATGTGCAGTACTGTATTTTGACCCTGTCTCAGTATCTCTTTTACAGCAACCTCCTCAAAATAACACGACAACTTCTTCTATATTCCATTTTCCCAACAAATCACCATCAGCACAAAAAAGTGGAACAGAAACAATCAAGTGGTCCGAGAAGTGAAATCCAAGCAGAAAGGGGTGAAGTAGCTGGAATCCTTTCAACCAGATTCTTTCCTTAGAATTCCATGATAATTCTGCCCGGAATTCACCTTTCTCACGAAAAAGTTCCCCCCCCAACCCCCAACCATTTAGGCCAATTTGGAAGGGGTCGTTGTGGAATTATCTGATCCTTATCGGGACAACACCACTGACTCTAAATGGTATGATCCTCCAAGCACACACCAAAATTCGAATTCTCCTGTCTCCTTTTGCCAGGTATCGAACTCCCCTTGGGTGAAAAAATCCTAGGAGAAGCAGCTTCGTTCGACAAAATCAGCGACGCCACAGACATAGGATCCATGGGGAGTTGCTACATTTAAGAGTTGGCCATTGGCTGGGTGGATTTACCTACATATCGTTGATTTTTAATGGGTCAACGTAGGTGCGAATGTATATACCAGTCACACATTTAGGTGGGGGTATGAACGGTGATCAGTTTCTGATTGTAAATTCTCATCTAGAGTTTGTAGAGGGAGTTATTTTACCACACAACAAACTAGTTTTTTCGTGATACGATCTCTATTAACCAACGAGCGTAAAAGTATGATAAGAGTTTCAAAATGTGTTTAGATAATCTCCAGATATAGTCAAAGCAATGGTTCTCAGCACCAAACATGTGTCAACATGTTGCCTCAAAACCACCAAAAGAAAGGCACAAGTGAATCCAACTTCCATAAAAGATGGTAAGATTAATTCCAATGTAAATCCAATTTATATGGACAATTTGTTTATGTATATGTGTTCCTATTTAATTTAAAGAGGGAGGGTATACTTTTTTTCATGTATATACATCGCATCCCACCAAGTGTTTTCCTTGATAATTACCTGATATTTTGTGATGCACCCCACGACAATGAACGGATGCCCCCAAACAGGAACCATTTCAAAAGGACATGTCATCTTCTAACCATTTGATCATTTTCGGTGGAGTAAGTTTTGTGAAAACCACACGTAGCAGTTGGTGTCATTCCATTTGGACCTTCTTCCCATTAAACAGGTCCCCTCAGCCTGTAGCGCCACGACCAAAGCCAACTAGGAAAGGAATCCCTATATAGCCTGCTGGTTAAGGTTGAGGGATGTGTTCCAAAGGCGGGTTGAACCGACCTTAGACTTAGTTTCGAAGAAAAGCTCCAACGTACCCACAGAACATATTATGCAACCACCTAACACCCCAGAATATCCCCACAATGATTTTAGGTATTTCTCCATGAATTGTTGGTGAAGGGTCTTTGGGCCCTGTTCCTTTCCGGGAGGGCATGTTGGAAGAAACAGCATGTGTTTGCACCCTTGGGTGCCCGGACCACGCGCTGGGACGATGAAGAAGAGGATGGAAAGACCTGATCTAGCAATGCATAATGATGTTGAGAACTCCTTGGGATGCGAAACCCAATCTAGGAAGGGTCATCACCAGGATTACTAGGTACGTTAATTTAATGAGTGGGGATCTCCAACATTTTATTTTGGGCTGGCATTTTCTGAAGGGGGGAATCTCAGGATGAAACAAGTTGAGTTGCAACTCGCAATATTTCCTGCATGAAACAGTCCTGGTTATCCAAGTGCTAAGGTCAATTTTTCCATCAACAAGAATGGTCCTCCCATTTGAGGTGCCAAGGGTGTACCATACTTGATTACCTAGCCTTCACTCCAGTGTCCAAAAAAAAGGTTTGCCAAGAACACTGGAGTTATCAAAGTTATTTTTTTAGATACAGGAACCTACCCAGAAACTGTTCAGGGTTTCAATGTCAGAAACAACAACAACAGCAGCAACAACACCAACAACAACAACAACAACAACAACAACAACAACAACAGCAACAACAGCAACATCATCAACAACAACAACAACAGCAACAACAACAGCAACAGCAACAGCAACAACAACAACAACATCAGCATCTCTTAGGTACTAGTTAAATCACAATTTGAAAAAAATAGCTGCAAGCTACTATTTATCATTGACCCCATCTTGCATGCACATAACGCATCTTCGCTCTTGCAGACTTAGATCAGGCTAACAAACTCTAACAAAATTGCGTGGGACCGAAAAGAGTTCCTGGAAATGGTTTTGTGGAATATCCAACACCACGACCTGCCAACACGTTTGGAAGAAAAGGTCAACACCTGTTCAAGAACATCTTGCATAAGAAACCGTTACACTTAGTTCAAAAAATTGGAAATAAACCTATTGATGAAATGTCTACTAGATTCAAACTCTCAAAAAAATGCTATCGCCGACATAAGCTGCAGGAGTCCACATCTGTCATACATGCCGTTATTTCTTGACAGTTTGGACCACAAAAATACAAAAACACGTGAAGAAGTGATTGCAACCCCACCATTCACTCACCCAAAACACACCACTTTTTTGACATACCCAAAAGCTCAAACTCAAGAAAAGAAACTTGAAACTCCCATACCCAAAACACTCGTTTTGTATGGTTGATTGTCATTTACCTACCAAGCCTGGGTAGTTTAGTATAGGTTGGGGGGAGTCCTGCATATGTTTTCTTTACCCCCTGTTTTCCATCATTTGTCTATAAAAATCAGCTCTTTTTACGAGTTTTTTACGGGTTCCGGAAAAAAGGGAAATCGGAAATCCACATTTTATGGATTAGTAGGATTTTACCAAAAAACAAAAAATCATAGGTTTTCTGCGGTTTTCTGCTAGTTTCTGTATCCCTTGATTTTCAGATTAAGTCATCACTGGGTCGGTTCAAAATCCAAAAATTGGGAACAAAAATGACAACAATAAGGCCATCCACTAAATAAAAATGAGTTTCTTGTATATATTTCTGCATGCTGCAAAGAATCAATGATACCCCAAACATGTAAAGACTTCTCTGTTATTTTCCTCAAAAATCACGCCATCCACTAAACAAAAATGAGTTTCTCATTTAAATTATTTGCATGTTGCAAAGTGCCAATGACACCCAAACCCGGCAAAAAAAAATACCAAAATCAAAAGAAACACACATTATATTTTACGGGTTCCGTAGAATGCGTTTGGTGTAAAAAGTGTCTGGTGTAAAATTTGCCTGGTGTAAAAGGTGTCTGGTGTTAAATGTGTTTCGTCTAAAAGCTGTCTGGTCTGAAAGGTGTTTGGTGTAAAAGCCGTCTGGTGTAAATTGCGTTTGGCGTAAAACGTGCGTGCTGTAAAATGTGTTTGGTGCAAATAATGTCTGGTGTAAAAGACGTCTTGTGTACAAGGTGTAAAATGAGTTTCTTCTAAAAAGTTTCTGGTCTGAAAGGTGTTGGGTGTAAAAGGCGTTTGATGTACAAGGTGCCTGGTGTAAAATGCGCCTGGTCTAAAATGTGCCTGGCGAGATGTGCTTGGTGTAAAAGGTGTCGGGTATAAAAAATGTCTGGTGTAAAAGGTATCTGGTGTAAAATGCGTCTGGTATAACAGGTGTCTGAGTCTGCTGTGGAATGCATTTCCTCTAAAAGGTGTCTGGTGTGAAAAGTGTTTGGTGTAAAACATGTCTTGTGTAAAAGGTGTCTGGCGTAAAAGGTCGTTGGCGTAAAAAGTTTCTGGTGTAAAAATCTTATGGTGTAAAAATTGTCTGGTGTAAAAGGTGTCTGGTGTGACAGAGGGCTGGTGTACAAGGCGTCTGGCGTAAAATGTGTTTGGTGTAAAATGTGTCTGGTGTAAAATGCTTTTGTGTAAAAGGTGTCTGGTGTGAAAGGTTTTTGGTGTAAAACCTGTTTGGTGTAACAAGCGCTTGGTGCACAAGGTGTCTGATGTAAAATGCGTTTCGCGTAAAAGGTGCCTGCTGTGAAAGGTTTTGAGTATAAAACGTCTCTGGTGTAAACTGTGTTTGGTGCAAAAAGAGTCTGGTGTAAAAGGTGTCTGGTGTAAAATGCGTCTAGTCTAAAAGGTTTCTGCTCTGAAAGGTGCTTGGTGAAAAAGCCCTCTGGTGTAAAATGTGTTTGGTGTAAAAAGTGTCTGGCGTAAAATGTGTTCGGTGTAAACCGCGTCTGGTGTAAAATGCGTTTCGTTTGTGAGGTTTTTTGTGTTCGAGGGCTACGTTTTAGTTGAAATCCTTTTTGTGGAAGCTCCGGGAAACTCTACAACTACTTTTTAAGTTGGAGGATTCAGGTCTGAGTTGGGCACCTTCTAGCTGACAGTCTTTACGTCTGAGTTGGGCACCTTTTAGGTTGGAGGATTCAGGTCGGAGTTGGGCACTTTTTAGGTTGGAGGATTGAGGTCTGAGTTGGGCACCTTCTAGGTTCACTTTCTAGGTTGGAGGCTTTAGGTCTGAGTTGGGCGCCTTTTAGGATGGAGGCTTTAGGTCTGGGTTGGGCACCCTTTAGGTTGGAGAGCACCTTTTGGGTTGGAGGCTTTAGGCCTGAGTTGGGCGCCTTTTAGGTTGGAGTCTGAGTTGGGCACCTTTTAAGTTGGAAATTTAGGTCTGAGTTGGGAANTGAGTTGGGAACCTTTTTGGTTGGAGGATCTAGGTTCGAGTTGGGCGCCTTTTAGGTTGGAGGATTTAGGTTCGAGTTGGGCGCCTTTTAGGTTGGAGGATTTAGGTCTGCACCTTCTAGGTTGGGGGATCTAGGTCTGAGTTGGACACCTTTTTAGGTTGGAGGCTATAGGTCTGAGTTGG
>DF239775.1:70303-163418 GCA_000507305.1 Breviolum minutum Mf 1.05b.01
GGTTGGAGGATTTAGGTCTGAGTTGGGCACCTTTTAGGTTGGAGGATTTAGGTCTGAGTTGGGCGGGCACCTTTTAGGTTGGAGGATTTAGGTCTGAGTTGGTTACCTTTTAGGTTGGAGGGTTCAGGTCTGAGTTGGGCACTTTTTTTTTGTTGGAGGATTTAGGTCTGAGTTGGGCACCTTTTCTTGGTTGGAGGATTTAGGTTTGAGTTGGGCACCTTTTAAGTTGGAGGATTTAGGTCTGAGTTGGGCAGCTGTGAAGCTAGTATTGAACTTCGTGGAGCTTCTACAAGAAGGATTTCAAATAAAACGTAGCTCGGTTACGTTTTATTTAAATTCCTTTTTGTGGAACCTCCTTGAAGCTAGTTTTGAGCTTCGTGGAGCTTTCACAAAAAGGATTTCAAATAGAACATGGCCCGGCTACGTTTTATTTAAATTCTTTTTGTCGAAATTCATTGAAACTAGTTTTGAGCTTCGTGGAGCTTCCGCAAAAAGGATTTCAAATAAAACGTAGCCCGGCTACGTTTTATTTATATTCCTTTTTGTGGAAGCTCCTTGAAGGTAAAGAAAAGCATGGTAAAGAAAAGGAAAGGAGAATAGCCAGACTGCCCATCACTGGCCATCAGTGGCCCTAAGTGTCCTTTTATACCTTTTTTTCAACCAATGGTTTTTTGCCTGATCTGAGCAGGTTTTTAGCGGAAGAATGCATATTTCAAGTGATTTTGTCTATTTTCTAGGCATTTCAGAACTGTTTTGTAAAATTTCGGACAAATTTCACCCAATATTTTTGATTTTGCGCGATGGTAAAGAAAAGCATAGGAGAATAGCCGGTGATGGCCAGTGATAGGCACCTTTTAGGTTGGAGGATTCAGGTCTGAGTTGGGCACCTTTTAGGTTGGAGGATTTAGGTCTGAGCTGGGCAGCTTTGAAGCTAGTTTTGAACTTCGTGGAGCTTCCACAACAAGGATTTCAAATAAAACGTAGCCCGGCGACGTTTTATTTAAATTCCTTTTTGTGGAACCTCCTTGAAGCTAGTTTTGAGCTTCGTGGAGCTTCCACAAAAAGGATTTCAAATAGAACGTGGCCCGGCTACGTCTTATTTAAATCCTAAACAGCCAAGAGTGCTATCCTTTAAGCCTTTTGCCCAAGAAAATAACACCTCTTCCAAAAGGCCTATGCTGTAAGCCTTCGACTTTTCAGCACTAGGCTGATCGAGAAGTACTGCAGAGATGGGCTATATATAGCCTGCCATATATGTCATGCGCATTTATGCATGAAACTCTAGTCTCATTTAGACATGGGCACCTTGAGCCGTTAAAACCTAAAAGACAAAACTTTTGCATATTTGCCAAAGTTTTGTCAACCATACAGTATTCATATTTTTCACACATATATTGCATTTTCCATGACAACATGTATACACAAAGTAGAAAAGGTTTTAGCACCCCAGATTTGAAAAAGGTTTTGAGGTTTTCTGCCTGCCATCCGCCGCAGATTTTCTGGAACATGTGTTCAACAAAGTTTCACCATCTTATTGGTGGATTTTGTTTGTGTTTTTTCTGGCCCAAAATCTTGTTAGGGTGAACCCCTGTCACGTGGTGAACCGTCCCATCCCATAAATTCCAACCTACAATTTCCACACCATTTTGTTGGGTATTTTTTTTACAAAACCACTTCCCATAAACTTGTTGGGGGTGAACCTTCGGTGAGTTGATCCCCTTCAAAAAACTTGTTGTTTTACAAACTTGCGGGTATAGGATCTCTCCCTGCATTACATTTGGCGAATTGCGAAACAAATGTTGGGAAGCCCAATTTTTTGTTAAACACTTCTCCCCTGAACTTGTGGGTCTTAAGGATTTTAGCCACACAAATCAATGTCAAATCAGACTCCATAGAGCGCAATGGTGTACCTTCCTTTTCAACTTTCACTGGTGTCCGGATCCCCGGCAATTTTGTTGAAGGTGAAGTGCTCAATCAAAGCACGGTACCGACCAAGGGTAACTTTCTCCATGGTCCATGTATGGGTCCGGGAGGCGATCTGAGAAATTTGTTTCATAAGGTCTTCATCTTGATAGCAATGTTCATACCTTCATTTGCAAGTGGTGGGACCTAAAAAGAGGTATATACAAGTTAGATACTATTCTACTAGAATACCCACCAAAATTCATGGGCCCAAAACCCAAATAAAAAAATGTTAATGTGGTTGAGTGACCTCGGGTTCCGATGGGTCTGCTCAATGTAGAAACTCATCTCAAACAAACTGTGAAACTTCGGGATAATCTTGTAGTTCTTTCTTTCATCAGTTCGCTGTTGATCTTGACCTGCAATTTTCTGATAGAGTAGTAGCCCTTTCTGGACAGTGCAAACAACTTGGGAAGAGACCTCAGGGGTAAAGAAAGGGCCGTTGGTGTCAATCAAGTGCTGAAACTTTGCAAATGCATGCATAGTGGAAATACGAAGGGAGCCACCAGGAACTCCATTGTCCTCTTCTTTTAAGAAGGCAGCAGCCCAATACATCATACTCTTGACAACAGCGGCCTTGTAGACAGAGTTGAGCTCTGCCGGAGTTCCCCAAGTATCTTTCCCGAATCGCTGGCAAGAGAATCGATGACAGCATGCCGATACGTTTTTTCCATACCGTTTGCACCAATTTCTGTAGTGTTTGTACACATGTTTGGACAACAACTCATCCATCCTCTTAAGGGTCAATTCGGGATGTTTATTTTCCAAGTGATCGCACACCAGCGAGGCAATCAAAACGCAGGCCACACCCTGATGCAAACAGTGCAATAGATCCTCGGGGGACTGGGAAATCAAAGAATCAAAGGTGATCAAAGTCAAGGTCTTTTTCATACCCTACCCCGGAAAGAAAAACACCAAAAAAAAACAAACAAAATTTATATGATGTTGAAGCCTTGGTTCCTCCAGATTCCTATCTTTGGTCCAACCTTTGACATGTCGCCATGCACTTTGCTTGTCACCCTGTAAAATCATATACTCATGGTGGCTAAACCGATGGCTCAGGCAATTTGCATCCAGATTGAAATCTCCGAAGGTGTAGCGGGGATCCCTAGATGCCAAACAGTGGTCGCAAATCCAGTTGGCGTTATAAAATCTCTTGGACTTGTGGATCACATAACGAGCTTCCCAATCCCCCTTGAATCCAGCGAAAGCTAGTCGCCAACCATTGGCAAATGGCTGGCCTGCCCTAACAGCTTCTCGAGACCCGGCGCTAAAGGGACATCCTTCAGAATCAACTTTCGGAAAACATCCTGTCATAAGAGTGTTCATGATGTAGCCCATTAGCACACCAATTGCATCATGTGTTTTTTCCTTTATGACTTTGTTCTCCCTCACAACAAGGATAACCAATTTGGTTTTCATCGATGCACCCTTTCTGCAAGCACTGCTAATTGAATATACCCAGGCCTTCTGGGCTTTGTAAATTTTCACGCCATCAGCATGTACAAAGAGTGGCACCGTGTTTCGATGCAGTTTGGGGGACATGTCCAACATCTTGTAGAAGTCTAGGTGGGCATGGTGTGACCAATACTCTTCTAATCTATGACCAACTTTTGCTGCATCATCAGCGACCCAGGAACAAAATAATCCTGAATCCCAGAGCCATCCCATAAAGTCCCATGGCCAAATGATGCTAGTAGAAGAGTTGGGGACATCAATCTCATCCCCTTCCTGGTTGGTAATTCGCTGAGGGATTCTGGTTTCGGAGGGGTGTATGGTACATACATCTTGGCACCACCTGCCAGGGTCCAAACTTCAACAAATAAGAAAAAACAGAAATCAAAATATATCCTATACTGGGTAATCAAGTTGGAAAACATGTTTTCTTTTTTGCGTTCAACTTTCAACATTTGACTTGCCTACCCTATTTTTTTTTCACCCAAGATGCTACCTGGAAAAGGATCTCTCTGGGTGTCCACCCCTATGCCATCGCTGAAGCTGCCTTGCCACGGGGCAGTCCATGTTGTCCCTGCTAAGATCGGCCCCATCTCTGCATCCATCGGCAGCTGATGTAGCCTAAGTAGGGCCCCAACTGTCCCGTAAAAGTAAAGCTGATTGTAGCAAGGGCAGTTGACATGTTATAATATACCTTCAGAGTGTTATGGGATAAAGTACAAAGGGATTATTTGGGATGATACACCACCAATGAAGCCAAGAAGCCCCTGAACATATTTTGCGAAGAATTCTCAAACCAGAGTGTGATAAGTTGCCTCAGAGAGTGAGATAGGGGTTCAACATCAGGGAGGAATATGAACCCAGTTCAGCAACAATGCCTGAGCCAATTAATGCCAAGGTGCCAGAGCGAAGCTGCTTAGCTGTCACTGGTGCCACTGGTGGAGGAGTTCTGGAACGTGACCGGGACCTGCGTGGGAATTGGCCAAAGCTAATTGGATCAACCAATAACTTCCTTGGGGCTGTGCTTTTGTGCTTTAAGTCCAATAAGCAAACCAGCTAAATCGTTTTAACTGGATGTTTCGAACAAAACATGGGTTGTCTTGAACAACACTATGAAGGGTGAAAGCCGACTGTTTTCCAACACGTTCCACACATGTTCAGGTTGAGCCCGAAAGTGATATAAGTCTCACATCCAAATCTCATTGCAGATTGCAATGCTGATAACAAAAGGATGTGGCTACAGGTCATATTGGAAACATGTCTAAGAAGCAAGTTTCAGCAGAGGTGTTCTACTGGATTTTTTTCAAGACATTAAAGACCATAGTCACCAGCAGCCACATCCATGCCCCATAGACTGGACTGACCCGTCATCGTGGCCCTACTCCAGTTACTACTGACCCAAAACTAACCGCAAACATGTGAAACCTAAGCAGCTTCAGCTGCGCTAGAACCATTACCAGTACCACCATCCTTAGGATCGGTTTCCTTGCCCTCCTTGGCTTTGCGGCTTTTAGCCGGTTTCTCATGTGCCCTAATCAACGCTTTTGCAAGTTCTACTCTTTCTTTGGCCACTTTGCTGATGTCTTCAACCTGCAGGGCCCATAGTTAGTGAGAATGTAAAAACCCTGGATTTTTCTTAATACAGAAGTAAAAATTGGATTTAGTCAAAATGATGCCTCAAGAATGACTTCCGCATAGTGTCGGTTTTTGTTCTTGCCCTTGCTGATCAAATGTTGCAACATTTCCGCTTGCTCCCCAAGTTTCGTTGCACAAGCTCGCAATTGCTCAATAAGATCCGTTGATAGTGACAATGGACGGAGCTTGAAGGCATGGTCCCTTAGATAGGGCTGGGGCTCTTTTGGGCTAGGAGTCTTTGGAGTGTTAAATTATAAATTGGGCTAAGCCAGGATGGAAGAGCAAACATCAATGTTCTCAAGGCCTAATGTGATCAAACTGCCCTTATTACTTGTATATACATTCCAAGTATCCTGCACAGGTTTGCTTCCTTCAGAACCCTGTTCACCAGGGATTGCGCCTTTGCCAATGGAGTTTCGGGAACAACCACCTGCAAAAGCACTGGATGTATAGAGGTATGATTTGGGGAGTGATGATCTTTGTAACACAAATTTCAAAAAGTAAAAGAATGAGGGAAGCTGCAAAATCGCACCTTGGTATTTTTGTCATCCTTTTCCTTATCGTCTTTATCTTTTCCGCGCTTCTTGTTTTTCTTACCTTTTTGGGGACCCTCCGAATTCCCAACTGCATCCGCCAACGTTTGCATTCCAGAAGCACCAGCAAGACCTTGAAGGGATAGATGACTCTTCCCATCCAGGCAGCCACCAGCCTAAGTAGACCCAAATTGGGGGGATGGGCCAGATCAATAGGCAAACAAAACGAGGAGGAATCAGAGTACAACTCCTTCTTACATATTAGTGAAATACTGAATATATTTTTAAATCTTTTTACTCATGTTCCCAAATAAGCCTAGAAACATCGACAAAAGCTTTGACGCCATCGGCATCCAGCTTTCCAGACATCTCAAGTTGCGTTACTCTCTTCAATTCACTTATGTTGTCCAGGTTCAATTCCACCAGCACAAAATACAGCAACTCTTTGGGATCCCCGGGGAACTCCGGGTCCTGGATTGTCCTTACGATGCCACTTGAAGGACAGCTACAAAAACGCAGAAGCCGAAAGAGATGATAGGAGGACAGCTTGGGTTGACCGGGGCCGAGATGCAGACTTAAACATAGATCCTTTTTAGTTTAAACAAGAACAACAAAATGCTAAGGATAAATCATCTCCCAAGTGTCAGTCCCATGTCAGCCTTGCGCTGCATTATGCGGTCTGCTTTTTTTTGTCCATGGTGTTTTACTAACCAGGTGTCGTTACGGAATCCGTATCGACATGTACTTTTGGTTGACTCCTCCAACCTAGCAAAGAAACGTCCTTCAACCTCCATGGTGTCTTGACCAGTCTCGACATAGTCTCGGAAGAGCTGGGCGCGAGTCTCCTGGGATAAGTTGTTTCTACTTTGGGACCTGGGAGGGCAATAGTAGATGTGTTCCTTACAAAACAAAATTAGGTATGACAAATAGGAGTCAAATGTTCTCAATGATGAAGACATCCCAACAAAACCCCAGAGTAGTCCTTGTTCTGGCAAGCTGCACTGACTTTTGCAGAACAACGGGCTGGGTTTTTCAAGTAACGAGAGAATGCCTGCCATTCCGTTCGATGAGTGCTGCTATTCACTTGATCTTTTTCTAGGCCTTTCTCTGCGTCAGCTAAGGAAGCTTTCTCTTCTTTCTTGTCGTCATCTTTCTTGCTCTCATTGATATCGCTACCTGTCTTGTCCTTCTTTTCCTTCTTGCCTCTTTTGTCGTTCTTGCCTCTTTTGCGCTTCTTGTCTTTATGCTTCTTGTCCTTCTTGTCTGTCTTGCTGTTCTTGTCATCTTCGTGGCCAGCATCTTCTTCATCGGATGCCTTCCTTTTCTTTCCACGATCTTCCTTCTTTCCACCATCTTCACTTTCACTCTCGGTTTGGGAAGTCTCATCATCTTCCGTGCCAGGTTCTTCCTCATCGCCCTCTCCTTCGTCGCTTTCATCATCATCATCTTCGCTCTCTTCTGCCTCCTTCTCCTTTCTCTTCAAAATCCCTGGGGGGACAGTGCTTTCATGTCTTGATTCACTTGAATCTTCTGAATCCTCATCCTCTCCACAACTTCCTTCATCTGTGGTCGAGTCATCTGTGGAATCGCTGTCCGATGTGCTCTCCTCATCGCCTTTCTCCTCCTTATCCTCCTTCTCCTTGCCTTTCTCCTCCTTATCTTCCTTCTCCTTGCCTTTCTCCTCCTTATCTTCCTTCTCCTTGTGTTTCTTCGCCTTATCTTCCTTCTCCTTGCCTTTCTCCTCCTTATCTTCCTTCTCCTTGCCTTTCTTCGTCTTAGCTTCCTCCTCCTTACTCTTCTCATCAACTTTCTTCTTCTTCTCTTTGACTGGCACCTCAACTGCAGCTGGATCCTGTTCATCCCCCCTGCTCCGTTTGGGTGGATCTTCTGTCTTGCTAGTCTTATCCTTCTTGCTAGCCTTACCCTTCTCCTTCTTTTCCTTATCCTTCTTCTCCTTGATCATCTTCTCAGCCTTCTCCTTTGCTTTGGAACCTTCGTGATCTTCTTTCTTGGAATCCTTTACTTTCTTGGTTTTCTTCCCTTTCTTTGGCTCTTCCTCCTGGCCAGGTTGGACACAAAACCTTTCCCACCACTGTCTCATCTTCTTCATTGTATGTTCTGGAATTTCTTTGTTTCTGTTGACAGGTAGTCTTGTAAGGCCAGGTGCTTTGGTATAGACTCCCGGACACTCAAACCTTTTCCAGTAACATGTGCCAGCCTTCGCACTCTCACTGTCCGAGCTAGATCCTGCTTTTGCTGCTGCCTTAACTGCTGCCTTGCTGGATTTCTCCTGCACATGATGGGGTAGGCGCTATATAAAGAACACATGTATGGGGTTATTCAAACAAGTACAGATCTAAGTCGGATACATATATGGGCTCCTGCTTTAAAGCTTTGAAGATGGCATCAGCTTTGTCTTTCTTCATGCCACCCTTCTCCACTTTATTCTCTGCTTCAATGGAATGCTCCGTATTGGTCCCAAAAGTAAGCACTTTGGGGGTTGCGCTCTTTGAGGAACTCCTTCTAGATGATGTACTCGGGGGTGGTGTGACCAAATCCGACCCCCTGCCTTTCACCACTTTCCGGAGTGATTTGGGGTTCGGAGATCGACCCCGGGGAGTTGACTTCCCACGGATTCTTGTATTTGGAGCGGACATGGCCCCACCCACAACTTAGCGAGACTACCAAAGTTTCACCCTTTAAGAGCCACAACCAGACATCATGACATTGATTGGCGAAACAACTACAAGAAGCCATGATGGAACATCATGTTTGTGAAATTCCAAGAGTATTCTCAAAAGTACATCATGGATAGATATTGATAGTCACAACATTTTTTCCTTAAGCAGGACTCAGGCGATCTAGTTTGACGTTGTGGGAAATTGATTTAGGTGTAGAGCTGCCAGTTCCCTCCCAAACCAAGAAAGTTTTCAGTTTTTCCTAGGTATTTCTCCCCAAACACCTGACAAAAATCAAAAAAATCTGATTGTTCCCCAAACCAAGAATTTTCTCGGTTTTTCTTGGGTATTTCTCGGCTTTTTCTCGGTTTCTCGGGTGGTTTTCAGAAAAAAAATGGAAAAAATGAGAAAACCAGGACAAAACTGACAGAATTATAGAGGGGAACCAGGCCCTGCACCCCATGGCCCACAACAATTGCAGCCATGCAATCAAAAGCAGCTAATTTCGCAAAGCCCTGATCACTTGCAGGAGATTTGCTGCATCTGACCAACCGGCATCCTCAGCATGGCATGGGTTGCGTGCTTGTGGTGGCCTATATATAGCCTGTATGTGTTTAACCGACCTCAGAAACATCCCTAAATTTTCTGATGTTACCCAAGACTTTTCTGGGGATACCCAAGATTTTTTCCAAGACTTTTCTGGTGGAATACCCAGGAATTTTATGTGATGTTACTTGCCTTTCTGGGGTACCCAAGAATTTTCTGTGATGTTACCCAAGAATTTTCTGGGGGCACCCAAGAATTTTCTGCTGTCACCCAAGAATTTTGTGGGGGCACCCAAGAATTTTCTGCTGTCACCCAAGAATTTTCTGGGATACCCAAGAATTCTTTCTTTCGCCCAAGAATTTTCTGGGATACCCTAAGTATAATATAAATATAAATTGATGTACTGTTGATATAGATAGACTCTTAATCTTTGTATACAGTAAAAATCTATTTCTTTATATCTATACATATGTTGATATTGGTTTTAGCCAAACAGCAGTTCTACAGCCGAGATTCCTTCAATGGCCGTTTTGGTGTCGATAGGTTGGTGAGCTCTTGCCTAGGATCCAAGATATGCACTGAGTCTGGGATTCCATTTCACATGCAAACTGTTTTAAGTGGAAGAGCTGAAATTTACGCCAATCTTGTGTAGATGGAACAATCCAGGGTTTACCTTTCAGAGATTAAACACTCACACATACAGTACATGTATATTATTATTATTATTATTATATATATCTATACATGTATGCAAAACAGAGCACTCAAGGTCACAGTATTGTATGTTCAATGGTTCTTAAGGGTTAAGGTCTATGTGACACATGTCATGCTTCCTCCGATATCTAAGGAACGAAATGGTATCACGCTGCATCATCCTATGTATCATATGCTCTATCCTTGGCATTCCCTGGGTGTTGGAGCAACCCGCAAGCTCGGTGATGCAATATCACCCCCACTTCCAGTACTTCACCAAACGATTTCATGTTTACCGGGCAACTCAACTAAAATTGGTGAAGTTAGGGGACCAGGTTCTATATGACAAAGGTATGCCCCTGCAATACTTAGCTCGTTGCTTAGGCATTTGTTTGGTTTGGAAGCTATGGCGGCACCAGACCCTAGCCTGCAAAGTCGTGTCGGGTTCGGACATAGGCCTCGGAGATGTGGTGGTGCTTAGATGGTATGTTGTCAACTAAGGGGAAAGGAAGTAGGTCTTAACCACACAACATCCAAACAATCAGGGCCAACTGTGTACTATTTGGCACCATTAGATTTCACACCTTCAAGGTTTAAGCCACCCACAATCTTTCAAGTCATGCTGAGGCCCTAAGCCCTCGTTTCTTTACAGCAATTGCCCTTGGATTGGTGAACTCTACATCCCATTGCCCGCCAACATTGAGTGGGGGTCGGAGATTTCCAAAAAGCTTCTTGAACTTGAAATGTGATGTGCTGAGATCAAAATGGTTAACCCCGAGTGTGAATTCCGGATGATGTCATACCCTATTAAACTAATAGGCTACATGTCCATATCGGCCACTATACTAAGGTATATAGATGGGAGCGGTATCCAAAGAGTTTGCGGAGGCTCTGATCTGAAGGCCAGTCAGCATTACCCTAAGCTGCTGGGTCTTGCAGTTGGGGAACTTTTCCATGGACGTCGTGAATGGGTCAAGCAAAGAATGGAAGAAACCAGGTAACTCATTCTGCAACATTATCGGCTTGCCTCCAGGCCCAATGCCTCACGAGCCTTTGCCCACGCATCCTTCACATCCTTCACAAAGGAGATCCTGGTTGGGGCTGTTATGCTTTTAAGTGGATGGTGGGGGATAGGGTTGGAGCTAAACCATCAAAGACAAGTTTCATTAGAGCCAGGTTTCATTAGCCAAAAAGGTTGTCTTATTCGTCAAAGTCTGTTTGAATTTAATCAGTCAAAGGCTCGATCGGGCTGCATCCCCCTTAAGATGTTCACCTTGAACGCTAGCCTTTGGCTTGAATGCCATTTGCCGAAGCAAGACTTCCACCCTAGCAGATCCCATCCACCTAGGTAGCGCAAAAGCATTTTGGTTTAGGGCTTTTGGTTTTTTACCAATTTTTGTCGCTTGTTGACGCTAGATACGCATATCATATCAAACACAACTAGCTTAGCCAAGCAACACTGTGTAAGAATGCTCTCCATGCTTGGATGAAGTTGGCCATAAGCAGACTGGAAGAGACTTGATGATATTCTGGTACAAGTCCGTAAAAGAACTTAAGACCTTCTCCTTGGACTCTGTTTCAACCTTTGCCCCATTTGCCTTAGAGGTTTTGGCCTTCTTGGTGCGTTTCCCTTTGCCTTTCACACGACGTTTCTTCCTGTTGCTCTCCCCCACCGCAACAGGAGCGACGCCACCAGCAAGAGCCTCTTCGAAGCCAGCAGGGTCCTGAAATTCAAAGGGCGAATAGTTTGGCAGTTGGTGTTTGGTTCCATCATTAAAACCAAAACATATGTTCAGAGAATCAAAGTAAAATCCCACCCCATGTTGTTATTAAAACATGTGAGAACTTTTTTGGTATGTTGGATGAATGCCTCATTGTTGAAGGGAACAATCTTTGGTTCTTCCTTTGGTAGTTCGGGTGCTGGGGACTCATCACTCCCATTTTCATCATCAAGATCACTTCCATCATTGACTACAGGATCAGGCTGTGTTGCAACTGGCTCCCAGATTCCACTGTCACAATCCTTGGTACAAAGAATCCAGAGCCGGATGGATAAAACACCACGTTCATCAACAATCATCCTTTTGGTGTATTGTTTTTCTTTGGTTCAAAGACATGTTATCAATGTTAACGAAACTTGAAAAGACAACCCACTTGAGCCTAATCCAATTCAATCAAGAAACAGAATCTTCAGAGGATGAACCAAAAAACTCAGGGGCATCTTTAACACCCATGAAGTCGTCGGGGATGGGATCAGAAGAACCCCCTGAAGAATCTGAAGTCTCACCATTCTCCGTTTCTGCATCCAAGCAGGCATGCTTAGCCATATCTTCAATGGGAACATTGGAACGCATAAGATCTTTCAAGATCTGAACCCATGGGCTTCGACTGGCATGTGGGCTGTTCTGCCATTTCCTGCATGAGAATGGTGGGCAATATTGCGCTGAAATATGTTGTGTTGAAAAAATACACACAAACATTGAAGCCCATGTAGATTCTTACTCATCAAAAGAAAACAGATACAGTCCTCCTCAAACCCGACCACAGCTTGTGCAGCTTGAAAATGTTTTTGTCCATGACTTCACCATATTCCTTCTGGGAAAAAACATTGGGACAGTAGAAACAAAATCCCTTTGACAACCTATGCATCAAGAAAGCACTCACAATGCAGCATGGTTTTGGCCGAGGCACCATATCCTGGCTAGCACGAATGGCAAGGCCCTACAGCGGGAAGGGCAGTCAATGGCAGTCAGAATTTAAAGAATCCTGTAAACATAATCATCACATATATCTGGTTTCATACTCTATATCTAGAGTGGCCTGAAACTTGTGGTTGAAAGCTTCCAAGACAATCTCCAACTCAGATTTGGAAGGCTTTCGGGACTGGAAAGCTCTGAATTTGAGAAGACAATGGATGCCCCAGAAGTTTTTGATCCTCAGTGGTCAAGACTTTAGGGGGAAATCAATCATTGGACTAGAACTTTTCTTATGGACTTTGGAAGTACAATACCAGCATCACAAGTATCTTGGATTTTGGTTTTGTCATTTGTTCCACTCCACAGGCTTGTAACATGTGCAGTTAATAGTTGCAGCTTAGACTCAGCAGCCTCTCTTTGGTTGTGCTTTTGCTGAAGACACCCACAAACAAATCCATTTCTGGTGGTTGGTTAAGTGGGGTGATCGCAAGGCGATGGTGCTTAGGAGGGACAGCTTTTGCCATATCGATGCCAAGAAGCTGCAATGCTTGGACATATTGCAACTGATCTCCCCCATTACCATCAGGCAAACAGTTCCTCCAATCCCACTCCACGTCCGACCCTGAACAAGACAATTCCCCATCATCCTGTCCGTCCCCGGCGAAAGGGACAATAGCAGTGGTCTCGGCCATGGTGCAGGACTGGGGGTGTTTCAAGTGTGTATGCACCTGGGCTTTTACACACCTAAGGAAAAGGAAACCCTGAGCCATAGATTAGCGAAGTTTTTTGGCCACTGAGTTTTGACACTTATCATGGGCGATTTGCATGACCACTTGATTGCGACATGCACCTTTTCAAACAAAACTATAGATTCACAAACCTCCATCGTGTCCATAAGGTATCGTTTTGTTTTTGGCATTTAGTGCATCTATATAATTATATTTAATGGGTGCCCCCCAACCAGCGGTTCCACTATTCATGCGCTACCAAGCATCGCTTGCTGCACTTGCAGCAGATGGGTGAAGCCAAGAGGACATTCACGTGAGCGACCTGAAGTTGACCTGCCGGCAGCAATGCGATGAAGGAATGGGAGATCAGAAAAACAACATGGAACCAAACTCATGACTGGTTTTTGAGTAATATCCCATGATCCCGTTTTTTTGTCCGGTGTTGAGAGGACATTGGCATGCAGTCACAAAGACCTTGAACTGAGATATGCTTCAACTACCAGTTTGCTACTTTGTTTTTTGGTTCCAAAAAAAAACTCACCTGTTGATCCAAACCCATGTAGAGCAAACTGGTGCCATCCAAGCGCATCCTGCCTTAAAAGAGGGGCAGCAGGAAGTAAAGAAACGTAACATAGTTCATGAGGTTTGGTTCTTCGATGTAACCCAAGAAATCCTCATGTAAACACTTCTTTTGGAATGATGAAGGAGTTCTACAATTGTTCAATGATACTTAATACCCCTTTTGAAGATGTTGCATTTTCTGCAACCATGGGCCGTTTCACTGACTTTCCCAACTTTTCACGCGAAGACCGGACTGGGAAATGTATGGGGTTGCAGCTGGGCCACGCAGGCACGTAGTCTCAGTACCAACCCAATAGCATAAGCAAAGCCTGGGGCCGGAGTTGGTGGATGTGTTTGGGGTATCTATTGTAAGCCAACATGTCCTATCCTTCTTGTTGAACGTTTACCAGCAAACAGCTTGACCAAAATAAATGAGTCACTTGACCTTTAACTTAACCAAGGGACCAACGCCAGAAAGCAAGTCTTCATACAGCGGCCGGTCATTGATCTCGAAGGAGACCGCATGGTATCCCAAGCTCCTACCAAACAAGATTTAGTGGATGAACATAAGACTAGCTGGGTGGATGCCTGGTACTAGTTCGGTAGTGTATCTATGACTTGTTTATTGGAACTCCTTAATGCAGAACTTTTGGTTAATCCTTGGAAATCTGAAGGCCATTCATTTCCGATTCACTCCACCATTTTCCCAGCCCAAGCTCCGGAATCCATTGCAAATAGATTTGCATCCAGCAAAGAACTCGACCACGCCGAGAGCCTATGGCGCAAAGAAAGGAAAACACGGTATCGGTTGGTTTTGGTTTCAAGTTACGGTTCAACGTTATCATGCCATATTCGGGTAAAGATTGTAGACCCATATCAAAGATCCAAGAACCCAGTGAATCAACACCAAACAAATTTGAGTCGAGAAACTATGGCGGGATTTGATATTTTGTGGGCAACCGCTTCGATCACAGCCATCAGACTATATGGCATGCCCCCCATCATCAAAAGGTGCAACCTCAGATGTGGTGAGCTGGTTTAGGGCGTGTTTTTGATTTGCATTTTTCATTTTCAATTCAAACAATTGAAAGAGCTAGTTCAACGCGATACCTGGAGGATTTGTGTGAGTTTATGAGTTCTTTGTTTCAAACAATTGAACACTTTCAAAGAGGTACCATTTGCAGATCATTTCGAACACATTGAAACCGAGGGGCGTCAAGACAATTGAAGAGTGCACAACATGTTTGGGGACTTGGAAGCGTTTTGCTTCACCCTTCTTCCCGCATTTGTTTTTTCTGTTGGCGCCACGTTTAGCACCCTTTTTTTTGTTAGCACCCTTACTCTTCTTGTCTCGCTTCACTTCATGCAATGCCATGGCGGTGGCGGTGAAATCACAGTCGCTAGCTGCAGACCAAAAAGGCTAAAACAACGAGCGCTTAGGAACATTCACAAAAACACAAGTCTGTTACGCTGAGAAAAAACATGTTCCAATTCAATCACTACCGGTAGCGGAGCATGGGGGCGTGGGGTCGCACCTGGAATGTCTGCAGCCCAATCTTCCCCGCATGGCATGCGCCACCCGGAGCGATAAAACAAAACTTCAAAGAATTCTGACATGCGTTTCTTGCATATTCTCTTTCCATGTGTATTGGCAAATAGAATCAATGCCAAACCCGCTGGAAATTTAAAGGGGGATTGCGGGCTCATTTTCAAAGAAAAATGTGTATAAGGAAGAATCCATACAAAATACCAAAATTCAAAACTCAGCATATGTGCACAAAACCATTAACCCAGCTGGAAAAAACCATGTTTGAGACTCTATAAGCACTGATGTGGCGAGCGAAGGCCCATGCGATTCAACCAAACAAAACAAACAGGTCTGGAAAACATCCAAGTGGAAGTATATGCCCACCAAACATGTTGGAGAACATGCAACATACAAATTTCCAAAGTTGATTTCTAAATCAAAAAAACATGCATATATTTGGAAAATATATTGAAAGTTGCTTTACCTTTTTTGCTCACAGCGCATGTCAGAGCTAGGCGCATTATGGTGGCTGCACTGAGCCTTTTTGATCACTTAAAGGCTCATATCCTCCAAAGGCTTATCTTATTCCACTCTGTAAGACATGCTGAGCCTTCTTGCTTGAAGGCTTAAAGGGATAGCACTCTCGGCTGTCTAGGATTCCTTTTTGTCGAAATTCATTGAAACTAGTTTTGAGCTTCGTGGAGCTTCCGCACAAAGGATTTCAAATAAAACGTAGCCCGGCTACGTTTTATCTAAATTCCTTTTTGCGGAAGCTCCTTGAAGCTAGTTTTGAACGATGGTAAAGAAAAGCATGGTAAAGAAAAGCATGAGAATAGCCGGTGATGGGCAGTCTGCCCATCACTGGCCATCAGTGGCCCTAAGTGTCCTTTTATACCCTTTTTTAAAACAAGTGGTTTTTTGCCTGATCTGAGCAAGATTTTTAGCGGAAGAATGATGTTTCAGGTGATTTTGTGTATTTTCCACACATTTCAAAACCGTTTCGGATAATTTTGGACAAATTTCATTCAATATTTTTGATTTTGCGCGATGGTAAAGAAAAGCATGAGAATAGCCGGTGATGGGCAGTGATGGACAGACTGCCCATCACTGCCCATCAGTGGCCCTAACTGTCCTTTTATACCCTTTTTTTACAACCAGTGCTTTTTTGCCTGATCTGAGCAAGATTTTGAGCGGAAGAATGCATATTTCTTGTGATTTTGTTTATTTTCCACACATTTCAGACCCGTTTTTGATAATTTTAAACAAATTTCACTCAATATTTTTGATTTTGTGCGATGGTAAAGAAGAGCATGAGAATAGCCCGTGATGGGCAGTGATGGACAGACTGCCCATCACTGCCCATCACTGGGCAAGATTTTCGGCACATACTTTTTCTTCATAGTCTTTGAAGAAAATGTGTTTCTACCAAGTCTATTTGTTACAGAAAGTTCTCTACCAAACGCTCTCTGAAGAGAAATCTATACCAAACAAAATTCGACAGAAGCCTTTACCGAAAAAGTATTGGAAGAAACAATCTACCCAAAACAGTGTAATCTCTAACAAAACAATGTCCAAAAAAACCTTTACCAACACATCTCCGAACAAAAATGTTCAGAAAAAAATCTAAGAACTAAATTTGGAAGAACAAATTATTCAAACAAAACTTTGAAGAGAACATAAGTACCAAAAAACTGGAAAAGAAATCACTACCAAAAAAATACCAAAAAATATCGGAAAAAAAATCCTCTGCCAAAGAAGCTCTCAAGCTTTTGGCAGGGAATGTCTCTTTAGAGATTCTTTGGCAGAGAACTTTGTCACATTTTTTTTGGCAGTGATTTCTCTTCAAAAATTTCTTGGTAAAAAACTCTCTCTTCAGATATTTGTTGGAAGAAGTTTCTCTTCAAAATTTGGTTGGACAGGAATTACTGTTCTGAGATTTTCGGTACGGATTTCCCTGCAGTGAATTTTTGGTAGCGATTTTTCTTCCAATATTTTCGGTACATACTTTCTCTTCAGAGTTTTTGTTTGAATAATGTGTTTCTTCCAGGTTTTATTTGAAAGAGATTTTTTTCTGAGAATTTATCTGCAGATAGTTTGTGGTAAAGATATCTTTGGACATGGCTTTGGTAAAGACTTTTCTTGAAATATGTGTTTTGTAGATTTTTTCCTGGAATATTTTTTGGTAGGGGTTTCTTTTGAAAATTGTTTTGTAAAGATTTCTCTTCAGGGAGTTTGTGGTAGAAATGATTCGTCCAGTACTTTTTCGGTAGAGGTTACTGCCGGAATTTGTTTGGTATAGATTTCTCTTCAGCGAGTTCTTGGAGGAGAAATTGTCAAAGAGATTTTGCCAAAAATGGTTTCATTTTATTTTGTTGGGGATTCCTCTCTCCAAGCTTTTGGCAGGGAATGTCTCTTTAGAGATTCTTTGGCAGAGAACTTTGTCACATATTTTTTGGCAGTGATTTCTCTTCAAAAATTTCTTGGTAAAAAACTTTCTCTTCAGGTCTTTGTTGGAAGAAGTTTCTCTTCAAAATTTGGTTGGACAGGAATTACTGTTCTGAGATTTTCGGTACGGATTTCTCTGCAAAGATTTTCTGGCAATGATTTTTATTCAAATATTTTCGGTACATACTTTCTCTTCAGGGTTTTTGTTTGAATGATGTGTTTCTTCCAAGGTTTATTTGTGAGAAATTTTTTCTGAGAATTTATCTGCAGATCTTTTTTGGTAAAGATATCTTTGGACATGGTTTTGGTGATGACTTTTCTTTAAATATTAGTTTTGTAGATTTTTTTCCTGGAATATTTTTCGGTAAGGGTTTCTTTTGAAAATTGTTTTGTAGAGATTCCCCTTCAGGGAGTTTGTGGTAGAAATGTTTCGTCCAATACTTTTTCGGTAGAGGTTACTGCTGCAATTTGTTTGGTATAGATTTTTGTCTTCAGCGAGTTCTTGGTAGAGAAATTGTCACAACGATTTTTGCAAACATGTTTTGATTTTTTTCGTGAAGATTCCTCTTTCCAAGCTTTCTTTGGCAGAGAACTTTGTCACATATCTTTTGGCAGTGATTTCTCTTCAAAAAATTCCTGGTAAATACTTTCTCTTCAGATATTGTTTGGAAGAAATTTCTCTTCAATATTTGTTTGGACGGGAATTACTCTTCTGAGATTTTCGGTACGGATTTCTCTGCAGAGAATTCTGGGTAGTGATTTTTATTCAAATATTTTCGGTACATACTTTCTCTTCAGAGTTTTTGTTTGAATAATGTGTTTCTTCCAAGGTTTATTTGTGAGAGATTTTTTCTGAGAATTTATCTGCAGATCTTTTTTGGTAAAGATATCTTTGGACATGGTTTTGGTAAAGACTTTTCTTGAAATATGTGTTTTGTAGATTTTTTCCTGGAATATTTTTTGGTAGGAGTTTCTTTTGAAAATTGTCTTGTAGAGATTCCTCTTCAGGGAGTTTGTGGTAGAAATGTTTCGTCCAACACTTTTTCGGTAGAATGCATTTCCTCTAAAAGGTGTCTGGTGTGAAAGGATTTTGGTGTAAAACCTGTCTGGTGTAACAAGCGCTTGGTGCACAAGGTGTCTGATGTAAAATGCGCTTCGTGTAAAAGGCGCTTGAGTATAAAACGTCTCTGGTGTAAAATGTGTTTGGTGCAGAAGCCGTCTGGTGTAAAAGGTGTCTGGTGTAAAATGCGTCTAGTCTAAAAGGTTTCTGCTCTGAAAGGTGCTTGGTGCAAAAGCAATTCTGCAAAGAAATTCTAACAAAAGATCTCTCACAAATACAACTTGGAAGAAACACATTATTCAAACAAAAACTCTGAAGAAGAAGTATGTACCGAAAATATTTGAAGAGAAATCATTGCCAGAAAATCTCTGCAGAGAAATCCGTACCGAAAATCTCAGAACAGTAATTCCTGTCCAACCAAATTTTGAAGAGAAACTTCTTCCAACAAATATCTGAAGAGAAAGTTTTTTACCAAGAAATTTTTGAAGAGAAATCACTGCCAAAAAATATGTGACAAAGTTCTCTGCCAAAGAATCTCTAAAGAGACATTCCCTGCCAAGAGCTTGGAAAGAGGAATCTCCACTAAAAAAACAAAACATTTTTGGCAAAATCGTTGTGACAATTTCTCTACCAAGAACTCGCTGAAGAGAAACCTATACCAAACAAATTGCAGCAGTAACCTCTACCGAAAACTATTGGAATAAAAAAATCTACCACAAACTCCTTGAAGGGAAATCTCTACAAAAAAAAAATCCAAAAGAACCCCCTAAAAAAAAAAAATCTCAGGAAAAAATCTACAAAACAAATTATTCAAGAGAAATCTCTCAAACAATGTCCAAAGAAACTTTTACCAACAAAGCTCCGCAGAAAAATGTTCAGACAAAAATTTCTATCAAATTCAAGTTGCTCAAACAAAACTTTGAAGAGAAAATAAGTACCGAAAAAATGAAGAGAAATCACTACCAAAAAATCTTTGCAGAGAAACTTGCACGGAAAATCTCAGAAAAATAATTATCGTCCAAACAAATCTTGAAGAGAAACTTCTTCCAAAAAATACCTGAAGAGAAAGTTTTTACCAAGAAGTCTTCGAAGAGAAATCACTGCCAAAAAAAATGTGACAAAATTCTCTGCCAAAGAATCTCTAAAGAGACATTCCCTGCCAAAAGTTTGGAAAGAGGAATCTCCACGAAAAAAAATCAAAACATTTTTGGCAAAATCTCTTTGACAATTTCTCTACCAAGAACTCTCTGAAGAGACATCTATACCAAACAAATTTCGGCAGTAACCTCTACCGAAAAAGTATTGGACGAATCATTTCTACCACAAACTCCCTGAAGGGGGATCTCTACAAAACAATCTCTACAAAACAATTTTCAAAAGAAACCCTTACCGAAAAATATTTCAGGAAAAAATCTACAAAACACATATTTCAAGAAAAGTCTTTACCAAAGCCATGTCCAAAGATATCTTTACCACAAACTATCTGCAGATAAATTCTCAGAAAAAATCTCTTTCAAATAAAACCTGGAAGAAACACATCATTCAAACAAAAACTCTGAAGAGAAAGTATGTACCGAAAATATTGGAAGAAAAATCGCTACCAAAAATTCACTGCAGGGAAATCCGTACCGCGGAAAATCGCAGAAGAGTAATTCCCGTCCAAACAAGGATTGAAGGGACACTTCTTCCAAAAAATATCTGAAGAGAAAGTTTTTACCAAGAAATTTTTGAAGAGAAATCACTACCAAAAAATATGTGACAAAGTGCTCTGCAAAGAACCTCTGCAAAACTGGAAACGGTAAAACTTTGAAAGTCGGAAACAGTCCAGATTAAATTGAAGTTCCTTTCCAAGAAATTTGGTCAAAATCAAAGACGGTCGGGATAGTTTTCTCAGAAGCCAAGGACACATCTCAGTTCCAATGAAACACAAAAAACATGATTTTTTTTTATTTTTTTTTGGCTTTTTGGAGCAGAACTGGAATCGGTAAAAAATTGGAAAGTCGGAAACGGTCCAGATTAAATTGAAGCTTCTTTCCAAGAAATTTGCTACAAATCAAAGACGGTCGCGGTAGCTTTCTCAGAAGCCAAGGACACATCTCAGTTCCAATGAAACACTAAAAAACATTATTTTTCTTGATCTTTTTTTTTGGCTTTTTGGAGCAAAACTGGAATCGGTANCTCTGCCTTTATCGGATGCCCTCCCGACGCAGCTTTCTTAGGCTTTGCCTGCTGGCTGAGTTTCGCAGTGGCTGGGGCACGATTTCATTGTTTTAGGGGCTTCCAAAACGCAACGTTTCGAGATTTTTGAGGTTGCAGTTCCGCAATGGCTTGGACGCAAAACCTGCTGGGGCTCTGCCTTTTCGGATGCGCTCCCGACGCATCTTTCTTAGGCTTTGCCCGGTGGCTGAAGTTTCTCCGACGCAGCTTTCTTACGTTGCGCTGAAGTTTTCCACAGGCTTCTAAGTCTTAAGTTGCGCAAAGGTTTTCCTTGTTCGAGGCAACTTGGANCGTTTCCGGAGTTTGGGCACGGAGTCGTTATCAGGCCCTCACGTCTTATGTTGCGCAAAGGCTTTCCTTGCTGGAGGTAACTTTTTTTCTGTTTTTGTTTTGGTGGGTTCCAAAAGCAACAATGTTCAGACAAAAATTTCTATCAAATCAAGTTGCTCAAACAAAACTTTGAAGAGAAAATAAGTACCGAAAAAAATGAGGAGAAATCATTACCAAAAAAAATTTGCAGAGAAACTTGCACGAAAAATCTCAGAAAAATAATTTTCGTCCAAACAAATTTTGAAGAGAAACTTCTTCCAAAAAATACCTGAAGAAGAGGGTTTTACCAAGAAGTTTTCGAAGAGAAATCACTGCCAAAAAATATGTGACAAAGTTCTCTGCCAAAAAATCTCTAAAAAGACATTCCTTGCCAAAAGTTTGGAAGGAGGAATCTCCACGAAAAAAAAATCAAAACATTTTTGGCAAAATCTCTTTGACAATTTCTCTACCAAGAACTCTCTGAAGAGAAATCTATGCCAAACAATTTTCGGCAGTAATCCCTACCGAAAAAGTATTGGACGAATCATTTCTACCACAAACTCCCTGAAGGGAAATCTTTACAAAACAATTTTCAAAAGAAACCCCTACCAAAAAATATTTCGGCAAAAAATCTACAAAACAAATATTTACAGAAAAGTCTTTACCAAAACCATGTCCTATGATATCTTTACTACAAACTATCTGCAAATAAATTCTCTCAAAAAATCTTTTTCAAACAAACCTGGAAGAAACACATTATTCAAACAAAAACTCTGAAGAGAAGGTATGTACCGAAAATATTTGAAGAAAAATCACTACCAAAAATTCACTGCAGGGAAATGTGCGCGGAAAATCGCAGAAGAGTAATTCCCCTCCAAACAAGGATTGAAGAGACACTTCTTCCAAAAAATATCTGAAGAAGGAGTTTTTACCAAAAAAAAATTGAAGAGAAATCACTATCAAAAAAAAAATGACAAAGTGCTCTGCCAAAAAACCTCTGCAAAACTGGAATCGGTAAAACTTTGAAAATCGGAGACGGTCCGAATTAAATTGAACCTTCTTTCCAGGAAATTTGGTACAAATCAAAGACAGTCGGGGTAGCTTTCTCAGAAGCCAAAGACACATCTCAGTTCCAATGAAACACTAAACAGCATTATTTTTCTTGATCTTTTTTTTGGCTTTTTGGAGCAAAACTGCAATCGGTAAAAAATTGGAAGGTCGGAAAGGGTCCGGATTAAATTGAAGTTTCTTTCACCGAAATTTGGTCAAAATCAAGGATGGTCGGGATGGTTTTCTCAGAAGCCAAGGACACATNTGAAACACAAAAAACATGATTTTTTTTATTTTTTTTTGGCTTTTTGGAGCAGAACTGGAATCGGTAAAAAATTGGAAAGTCGGAAACGGTCCAGATTAAATTGAAGTTTCTTTCCAAGAAATTTGGTCAAAATCAGAGATGGTCGGGATGGTTTTCTCAGAAGCCAAGGACACATCTCAGTTCCAATGAAACACTGAAAAATCAGTATTTTTTTCATTTTGTTGTTTTTCGGAGCAAAACTGGAATCGGAAAAAATCGGAAACAGTCCGTAACAGAAAGGATGGAATTTGATCACTGGAGTGAAAAAATGTAAAAAAACTTGCTTTTTTTGATGGACACCCCCTCCGTAAAGAAACCCCCTAAAACATATGCAGAGACTCCCCCCAAAGTATAGGTGTAAATATGGGTACAACGGTACACCTACATTAAATGCCATGGGGATAGCACATCACAGCTGATCTTCCATTAACTTTCCCCCCCCACCCGTCACCTTGACTAAAGGTGTGGCGAAACGTTCCAAGAAGTCAGGCTTGACCTGGTGGCACTCAGTCGTCTGTTTTTTTTTTTTCGGATGTTAGGATGTTCCATGATGGTTATATAGGTTGTTTTTATAGGGATTTTCCACTTTTTTGGGGGATTCTTTATACTTTCCACTTTTTTGAGATTTTCCACTATAGGTTCATCAGTCTTTATACTTTCCATTATATATACTGCTTGTTTTATAGGGATTTCTTACAATGGTTTATTATATTCCTTATAAAACATGGATAGTATGATCCCCTATACACACTAAACAACCAGTTTTTTTTTCACTGCTCATGTATAAAAGCTCCGCATAGCTCCGCTATAAACCAATAGGATCCATGGGACTGGCAATATGTTGGTTCAACTACTCCGGTGAAACAGTACCAAATGAGTCACCAACAAATGCCGGTATATTCCTTGACTTCTGAGGACTAGAAAATGGTCAGACTGGATAGATTTACACAAAACTGACAGCTAACATACTGTTGATGGTTCAGAATTCTTGCAAAAAACTGTGATGTCTAAAACCCTGTAAATACTTGGATAAACTCTTATCAACTGATACAGGATTTCTTCTATCAACAGTATCCAACCTTGGTAAAGGTTGGAAATCATCGACGCCTGAGAATTCCTTCGAAGTCGGATTCTCCAAATTCCAAAATCCGGCTACAGTAACCAGTTGAGGTTGGTAGTTTACACCATTATTTACAAGGTTTTATATATCCCAAGTGGTTAGCCGGATTTCTTCCAATCATCAACAGTATTGATGTTGATTGGAAAATATATCAGACATGAATCTTATTACTATCAAAACAAAATAGCTGTAGCTGCACTCAGGATATCACCTATGAAAGGATCGATTCCTTTTTTTTTTCGGAATATCATTTTCTCGTCAACCCCACACAAATCAGTTTAATATATAACTAGTCGGTGGTTTCAACCCATTTGAAAAATATTAGTCAAACTGGGAATCTTCCCCAAATAGGGGTGAATATAAAAAATCTTTGAAACCACCAACCAGATAATAATGGTGGTATTGCATGACAAATGCCATGCAAGCCGGGGTTTATTGAAAAAAACATGGGCACGGGACAAGAGTTCCTCAACTGTTTTAACTACCCAACATGTTGACAACAAAAAAAACGGGTTGGCAATCCCATCCCTTGACACATCCAACTTAGATGTTCCAGGAGGTTAGGATCAATGGCTTAGAACTTATAACCTACTCATCAATGGAGTATATTGAGGTTTCCACTTGCAGTACTCACCTTTTACCAACTTCCTGGGACATCCTAGAACAGAAACTGACACATCCAACTACCCTCCCTGAAACTATCCGCATGTTCGCCCCTGAAAATAGGCCTAAAAAAAAAACAATAGGAAAGGATCGTAGTCCAACCATCCATTTTTTAGGGGCTAAGGCCCAAGGCTATGTTAGTTTCAGGTATGGCAAGGCGGACCAACACTACTCTGACCTCCAGAAGACTTGGCCACAAAGAAGCCAGCAAATTGATGACCAAACCTGGTGGGGTGGAAGGCCGACAAGACATCAACGGGAGGTGGCTGCCACCATGATTCACCTGAAAATCAACCCCTGCAAAAAGGAGGTTCCTTTTGGAAACCCTCCATTTTCTAGGGTTCCCATGTTAAACTCTGGAGGTGTAAGGTTTTCTTTTTTGAAGAGTGATCTCTTTACACCTCAAAAAAACATCGCCATAGAAGCATGTAATGTATCTATGCCACATGTTTTCTGATTCCATTGGGCAAGACCTTGGAAAAAATACATGTGTGCGAAACTGACCTGAAGACACCAAATCTAATAAAAACCTTCAATCGGAAAACTGTTGCAAACACATCAAGTTGGAACTCCAACTGGTATTGAATAGTCCCGCAGATTCCCACAACTGGTAATGAGGAGTTGCGGTAAAATACCTGCAAAAACTACATGACGAACCATACTGCAAGCTGATTCACAAAATTCAAGCCAAAATGAGGTGGGTCAATCCGAATTACTACCTGGGGTGATCTGCATTATTGGACCCCCCAAAAAATACCTGAAATCAGGTCATGTCGTACTGCTGATAGGTAGTGCATCCCATTATTTACAAGGTTTTGTACATGCCAGGTGGTGCAGGATCTCAGCCATCAACACAATCACAGGTTTCCTTTGCTTTTTACAACTTCCTTGCCGGGTGATCCTTCCGCTGGTCCGTCAAGAACTGAGGGTGAAGAAAACTAGGTGATGATTTTCACCCAGTTTTGAAAAAGAAATTGGTCAACTTTCATCATGTCCCCGAATAGGGATAAAACATAAACAGTAAACAAAACAACCACCTGGATATAAAAAGTGAACAAAATTAAAAATGTTCCAAAAACATCTCAAACAAATCCAAATCTGGCTCACTGCCGGGACTGTGTTTTTTCTGATGCTCAAAAATATGGCACCTTAACACCATTCACATGGCGAAACGTTTGGCCACGTTAAGGTTTGTGATACTGTTGATGCAAATCCGCCTAACCACCTGGGACGTATAAAACCTTGTTCATAATGGTGAAAACTAACCCCCCTCAACTGGTGATCACCCGGTTTTTTCCATCAACACCTGACCACCTTCACCCCCTTGGTCCGCCTGCAATATGATGACCATCTAAGTCCTGGTCAGAGAAGATCATCACATGCCTCCGGAGCCAAACGGATGGGAGTTGGGGTACCCTTTAGGATGAAAAAAAACACTACTACAGAAAAACTCATCGGCTCTGAAGTGGCCGAAAAAGAAACATGATGGAACTGAAAATCAGTGGGGCAGTTCGGCAAATGACTGGCTGGTTTTCTGGAGTGCTTGGGTAATTTCGGGTAAGTTTACTCCCCTGAAAACTAACATGGAACCGAAAAAAAATGGTACTAAGTTGGTGGTTTCAACCCATCTGAAAAATATGATCGTCAAAATGGGAATCTTCCCCAACTAGGGGTGAAAATAAAAAATGTTTGAAACCACGACCCAGTTTGTAGATGTGTCTGACTCCTTTTGCAAGGGATAATTTCACGTTCCATAATAAACTCCTCTCTGCGCCACTAGGAACCAGCCACATTCGTGACCCTTAACCGGTAAGATCAACAAATACGGTCCCAATTGTTGAGATGTGGACATCACTGAAGGATGTCTTTAACACCTCACATTCATGTTCAAAATGTTCATCTTCTTTTGTTGGTCCCCCCAAATGAAAGCTTGACAATCTTCACAACTGAACCCCCTACCAAAAAAAGTGAAGACACCATGATGATTTACTGTCTTTTGTTTCCGTTGCCACCCTCTGTTCCCAAACCATGAAAACAACAATTTCTCAACACAGCCAGGGTCCCCGGGCTGATAACGCAACGCCGCCACCTTTCCCCCCCAAACAGCTCATTATTTTAACCGCTCAAAGGTCAGAAGGGGTGTGAAAAACCAAACAAAACGGGCGTCTTAACCTGGAACATCAACCGTTAATATCCCAGCTCCACTCAATGAGGCGATGGAAACTATTCACCTACTAACTGACCAGAAATTAAAGCCGCCATTCATGTAGGTAACCAGCCTGAGTGTTTGGGTATGGGGATTCTTCCCAAAGAATCTCCGTTTGTGATGCCACTGGATTGAGGGCTCAGGATTATCCAGGCAGTTGCAATTTAAGAAGCTCTTTTTTGGATGATCAATTTGCATAATACACAACAGTGCTTCATAATATTTTCATGGCTAAAAGAAGAACAGCTAGAGTGGAAGGATGCTAAAAGGGTAGTCGTAAAATATATTATCTTGCGAGACTTTTGAGGTACCTAGAAAAGAAAAACGTATGCTTCTATACCTATTATAGTTTTGGCTTGTTGGCCGTGATACAGGGGGTGCAAATTCCCTTGTAAACTCATATATACCTCCTTTTTGATGGTCATGAAAATGTCGCAACATACCTGCCTCGTTATGCCTCAGACTCATATATATATATAATGTAAATGAACAATATCTACCTACATTCACCCACAACGTACTAGTAGCTGACTTCAATCCGATGTAGATAGATAAATATTGAACCATGGAACAACTGAATACCCAATATACCTTCGCACAACAAGTTCAACTTTGTGTGTGATAGTTTCGGTTCTTTTGTGTTGGGCCCAAGAAAATCGGATGAATGAACCTCAACATCACCAGCGGTGGGCGGGAATGATTGATGCACGAAGTTGTTAAAACCAACGGTTTTTAATCAAGCAATGAGGCATGGGCCTATGCCATAGAACATCTCAAATGTGGTAGTTTGTGTCTACGAAAGTACATCTACATCCAATCTACGCAATGAGTCAATCGATACGTCTTTTTTGTGGAACCAGCATGAACCAGCCAGTTCCACTAACAATCATCAAAACGCTCCTGAAATAACAAAAAAAACATTGCAATTCAGGGAAGAATTAAAGTGTCTGATTGCAAACAAAACAGTGGAACAAAAATGTCTCACATGGTGCCATCGGTGATTGGATGACGTTTTCTTGGAATTTTTGGTGAACCTTCCTATGCATCAAACGCATTGCACCCAATGGAGGCCTCTTCTTCGCTCTGAAAGGTTTGGCCTTTTGCTGCGTTGAGCCATGGGGTGCTGGGTAAAGGAACAACCGTTCGGGGAAAGGAACAACGTATATACTGATTGCTGGGTGGTTCCACATCAACCTCGAGAATTCACCACCTCAAGAGCGAGAACAACCAACCACATGGGAACTACGGGTGTATTCCTGTTAGAAACTAAGGGTAACAGTGGTAAAGAATCTTGAAGGACCTTCCTATCAAAAGGTTTCTGAACATGTATTTTGTTTAAGGGGTGTTTTTTGGGTCCTCAATCAATTTGGTCTTATTTGGCAGCGTATTAATGGGCAATCCTTTACGTTGAAGGTCCAACCGATTCAGCCAAAAGAGGAGAAACAGTTGTGGCAAAAAAGAACCTTCGGTAGTTCCTAACCAAGCTGGTTGGAAAATCACTACTTTTAATGGGAAATATGCATTGGAAATACAAGTCTTCACAAGGTCGAGTCCATTTTCCAGTCAGCTATGTTAGTTTATTGGAGTGTACAGAAACTGTAACTGACTCAATTCTGGAGACTTTTTGTCAAGTCTTCGGAGTGTTCGATGATAAATGACATCAATGTGTCTACCTCTACTTTTTAATGAACTAACACACCCATGGCCCCCAAGTTGCGAGAGTGTTTGTTTGTGCGTTGCGTTTCCCACCTCATCTTCTTAAATATCTTTCTACCCACCATCGCCCATGATACCAGAAAATCGCTTGGCCGCCCGCACCCCAACGCAAACCCAAAATGTACATCAAATGCCTCACGTTTCGAAAGTCATTGAGTGATTGCCACCACTCCCAGTAGGATGTCCCCCAAAAGGCCAGTAACCAACCAGGACATGATAGTATGTGTATATATAAATACATTCATACGTATTAAATATGTTTTTCATGATTTCATATACATATATATGAATGAAATACATTGCAAAATGAAATACATCCTATACTTTGTGAGAGAATTTTTAAGGGCTTTAATCCATCAAATCTTGGTGAAACTGGGATCCTTTTTTTTGTAATGGCTCATTGCAATCATCATAAAAGTGGATAACATCCATCATATAATCCCCTATATCAAACTAAATGGCCGGGGATTTTATCACTGCTGATTTATTTCTCAAATGACCAAATGTAGGCAACATCCACCGAAACTATTGTCTCCTTCAGTTCTTCCCGTATGCAGCTAAAGGAGGTCGAGAGGTTAAACCAAAGAATGCAATGCTACGGTTGCTGGGTGAAAAACTCCCAGCATGCTACTGTTGCTGGGTGAAAGACTGCACCACCTGGGATGTATACAACCCGTTGTAAATAATGGGATAAACTACCTATCAACTGGTTAGCCGGATTTCCTCCATCAACAGTATGACCATTCCATAGAAAATGATAGCAAATGCACGTCACCTTCAGAAGGATTACATCGTGGAATTTCCAGCCAGCTAATTCCAACCATCCATTCTTCAGCTGAGAGCTGTCATTTTTTATGGAGCGAAAAAAAACATCTGAGAAAAACACCCCAGCCAAATTGAAAAGCACCAATGCTTTGCAAAAGTTTTGTTTCAAATTCATCAAGAGTTGACGACCCAACTGGATCCCACAAGTGATTTTTGAGTGTATATAAAAAATGAGCCATGGAACAAACAAATCAATCCATCACTCCCATCAAAGGGAACATATAAAATGATTTGGGCTTCCGGTCCTGTTCAAGGAAGAAATCCGGCGAGCACCAGTTGATATGGTAAATATCCCATCATTATTTACAAGGTTTTATACATCCCAGGTGGTGCAGGATTTCTTCCATCAACAGTAGTTCAACATCGTACTCCCAAATGAGCAACGAAACATACCCTTATTACTTTCCATTCTATACTGGTTGTTTAATAGGGACTATAAAAGGAAATATTAGACCCTCTAACAAAGGCTAGTATAACCCCTTCTGCAACCTAAACAACCCGGGTGTTTTTCTTTGCTCAAATGACCACAAATGACTCTTCTGATCACATCTTCGTGGTAAAAATCCAAGGAGTTTTTACCTCCTCCCCAAGGCCACCAACCCCCCCAGAAATACCTGGCCTTAGGGGATCATTAAGGGATTCATGGTGGGCTCAATGTCTAAAACCATGAGAAAAAACCTGAATTTCCCAGTGGGTGGGCTGTAACATTAGGAGTGGCTAGGTAGGCCCCTTAGATTTTTACATGAAGATGTGATGTTCCCGTGATTATAAACAAATCTCAGCTCGGTGTCCGAGGCGCTTGATCTCCACATTTGATTGGATTTGTTGATCCGAGGCGCCACGTACCTCAGCACTTGTTGGAATCTGAGTTCTAAAAAGGAAAACAATCGTAAGAGTCACCACCCGGATTCAGGATTGTTCATGATTGTTCCAGTTTTAGGGTTTGGAAATCTCAACCTAAACCTTCATTCCCCCACTGGCATCCTGGCTGAGAGGGTAGATGCGGCAAACAAACCAAACCAAACCAAAACAAAACGAAACAAAACAAATGCCAAATTCAAACTAATGGTCATCACATATGTGCAGTTCCACTCAGTCACCAGTAATTTGTGACACCTTTATAGCACTTAATATGCGACTTCATGCTGTGATTATGGAACCGTGCGGGCCGAAACAGGACAGCACCCTCTATATACCTTTCAAATGTGATGGAACCCTCCCATGATGCAATCTCCAAATTGTCAGAAAAGAAACAAAAAAAACTTACATGTGCCACGGTATAAACTCCTTACATAGGGGATGGTCATCCCACCTTGAATAGGGAATCCTTATTGGGATTATGACACTCCCCTGATATATGGAAATCATAGGGTTTTGTTCCTTAACATGCATGTTTTTGCGTTTCCCTTTCCATGACGGAGCATTTAGAGTCCGCCCATCCAAACTGAGGGCTCTGACGTTCAACAGCTTTCCCTTCAATGGGAAGACTCCATAGTTCTCACGACCTTGGTGCTTTGGAACATAATCAGGGCATGATGGATAAGAAATACCAGCTGCCCTTATTATATAAGGTGTTTTTTGCTAACCACCATGATCCCTTGACCCTGTCAAGTAGGAGAGCCACCCTTTTGTGGTGTCGAAAGTTCTTGGTGAAATTGCTGGTCCATCTCATCTTGATTTGACGCTACTCACATGCCACTGTAAGCCGTAACCGGGAGACGAGTCCGGGACCCACTTTAGCCAAGCCTGCCACAGCCAAGGCCTGATTCCACATGAATGGCTGACCATGAAGGTTTCAACGTTCTACCCTAAGAATGCCCGGTTGGACCCTCCAATGAAAGGGGTGAATCAAAGCAAAGGGTGGTATACATAGGTCGTCAACATGACGGCACTGGATTGAGGGGTCCAAGGATTCTCAAGGTGGGTGAATTGAATAACCCCAAACATTCCCACAGGGGATGGACAGATTTACCCGAACATGAATGGTCTTTTTTCTTCATGGTAGATGTATTGAGACAACAACATGCAGGAAAGTCAGAGTTTTTCCAAAACATATTTCTCAGTTTGTGGGAACTCTGGGTAAACGTGGAAAAACACCAACCCGAAACAAAGCCCAATTCTGTTGAGGGTTTCCGCTAGTAAATCTATTCGATTTCAGGAGTATATGGATAGTCAAAGCCGTTAACATCAAAACACTTGATGAGATCTTGGCAATTTATCATAAATCCTTAACCTGAATGTTTCAGCCATGTTGGGTAGAATTCCCTTACTAAACCACAATTCAAGGTGACCAAACGGCAGGTTGGTCGCTATAAATTGCCTAGAATGAGATGTTTAAAGGCACCCCAAATCATGTCTTTTTTGGTAAACGGCCAGGGACTTTCAGAAATCCATCCAAACCAAATAATTTCCATCACACAAAGACACACCGCACCTTAGCAGAATCGCCTTCAGTGAGGATCAAGGTGCCTTAGGATTTTTTTTGTCGTCCACTTGGGAAATGATCATCTGAACAGTATTATTCCATTTGCGTCAGTTTGCACGGGTGTGTGTAATTCTTCGTCCTATCCAGCGCCCTGTTGTTTTCAAAAATACGTTTCACTTGCTTGTTTGATGTTTGGAAAAAGTTCCTTGAACATATTCTCCAAAATGGTGGTGCTTTGATGGTGATGATTTCCATGGTACATCATGGTACAATCCGTCAAAAATCAAACAAAAACAAATCCAATCCGTAAAAAATGACCATGTGATGCAAGCCGCGACCTTTTCATTTTCTGGTTGGAGGTCACCAAATACCCTTCAAAGGGTCACTTAACATCTTAACCATCCCAAAAATGGTGACTAGATGTCACTAGCAGAATTGCCAGGCACCCACGTTTTTTCAACAAATCCAAGTTCATCCCCCCAGCAATCCAAGGCACAACTATGACCTTTCTTCCCTGCATTTACTGCATCTTCCAACCTCAGGGGAATGTTGAATTTTCGGAAGGAATTTGAAAGTAACTTGGCTACACACAATGTTCACGGTCTCCAAGGGATGGGGGCCTTTTTTGCGATTGCCATTTTCCATTTACACCAGGTGAGTCACGGAGAGAATATGTAACAAGAACTCCTTCCCATGCTGGTTGGTAAAAAGGGATTCCCACAATTTGCAATATCATTGTCCCTAAGGGAGGCTAGCTGCTAGTCTAATGCCCAACAAAGGCTGGTATCATCCCCATGTAGTATCATCCCTTTATACATCTTCATACACCTTGCAGCAGGGTTTGCTATAGATGTCCCCGGTCACTAAACATCAGCAACAAGAATCATTGAATTTCATGACCAAACGCCGTTGTTTTTTTAAGTCCCTGAAAGTGAGGCAAAGAGGGGCCGTAGCTGACATTTCTAGGGTAAACCTTGAAGGATGTTCCCCCACCCATGAATTAAGGTTGGGATGTCTCCTGAAAAAAACCTAAAAATCTTGGATTTGCTTAAGATGCTTGGAAAAAAGTCAGAAAAATTGTGGTTTGATGGTGATTTACCCTGGTACAAACCACAAAAAATCACCAAACAAACAAAAACAAGAAATGCGTTTCATTATAGTCATCCTTGTGACAAACGAAGGATTCTCACATCATTGGGAGTGGGTGACTTTTTGGGCAAATCTGTTTCTCTGAGAGGCCCGAACTTGGCAATAGAAGGTGGTGCACCAGAAGATAAAGCTGGAGCGTGTGAGGCAGAGTTCCAAAAAATGATGGATGGGATGATGTTTTCCAGCAGAAACATCTTTGGGCCTTAGAAATCAATATGTTGGTTTCAATCGAAAACCATGTATATTTGGGGTATTGAAGTGGTAAATATTATGCTGCCATACCGGTCCATAGATTTGTTATTAAGTCGGTTGGAAAAAGTCAAGTACAAAAAAATGGCAACTTACAAATCCGGTAGGGAACAAACAAATTCAAGGGCGTTCGGTAGCTTCCCTTCAAAAATGCAATCACAAGGGGTTACCCAAAGCAGCAACCACTAGGGAAGTTCCTTTGATTGATAACGATGGTTGGCCCAAAAGGATCCCAACAAATTCCCTCAAATGGGGGGCATAAATGCCAAAAACAACATGTCGGGAACGTGTCCACTTCTGCCACAGCCACAAAACTCCGTACAATGCAAATGAATAGGTCGAAAGCCAAGATCTAAACTCACCTCTCTCAACAAAATCCCAATTCTTTGTGTTCCAGTTGCTTCCATAAACAACAAAAATATACACCTAAGAATCCTGACCTCTCAATCCAGGGGCGTCATTTTGAGGACCCCCCCAACCACCTGTACATACACCCCTGCTACTGTATGCAGGTTCACCTTTCCTACTTGGATCAAAATCCGTCGCCTCGTTGCATCACGCGGTTGCGCGTGGCCTGCATTTTTTTTTCCGTGGAAGGTTGGATCAAGGTTGGTTTTCCACGACAATGGCCAGATGACTGGCTGGGAAAATCTCCCATTTTCGTCATGTTCAATAGGAAATACATCTTTAAAGGGAAGTTAACTTCCAAGGCTCAATGTGTATGGTAAATATTTAGATACTATACCTTCACCAGAAACATACTGTACCGTACTTGGTTGAGTGGACAACAAAGCATGGAAGTGAAGGAAATTCATTGGGACATGGAGGTTTGGAAGATTATTTTCCTTTTCAGTTGGGTGATTTTAGGTTCCATCTCAGTTTTCCAGGTGTACCCTCTCTCCCACAACCATGGGTTCACTGGAAAATTGCCCACTGAGTTTCACTCATCTTGGAGACACCCCGGTTTGAAGACTTCCATGGGTTGTGGAGGGGGGGAAGAGTATCCATCAGGGTTCATGGCCTGATATATTTTTTCAACCTTTATGAATGTTTATGAAGATCTCTACCCGGTAAAATGTATGTTGTACCTTAAGAATCCGCAGAAATCCCTTCAATCGAGGATGTATTTTGAGGACCCATATACAGGAGAAACACCCTTGCTATACACATACAGGTCCCTTCACCTGATTCCATTGCGGAGGCTCCCAAAAATTCAACAACAAGTAAACAACATATCACCGAACCCTAAGAATCCTGACCCCTCAAAAATGGCTATTTTGAGGACCCAGACCTATACCCAAACAATCCATGGGACTGGTCTATTTACCCACATGAAAACCATAAAAAGTGAGCCAAAATGGGGGTAAATATATAACCTTACATATCCCTTGACATGGGATACATACACCCCTGCTATCAAATTGCTATCAATACATACAGGTTCAAAACTCACCCTTCCATTGGGTCCGGGTCCAGTTCCTCCAACACCCACGGGGAGTCTGCGTAAACGGAACCTCCATAGCTTTAATAGAGGCATCTAAAACGCCCAACCTGGAAGGTTGGGAACCCTCGAGAAAGAACCAGGATTTTTTTTAAAGCCCCCGAAACTAAACTATGAAATACTGTTGATGGTTCAGAAATCCGGCGAACTAGAATATTTTTCTGAAGAGTCGAAGCAGTTTTTGTCATGGGAATTTATATAAGGGATAACTAGTTGGTGGTTTCAGCCCATCTGAATGTTATATTAGTCAAATTGAATCATTTCCCCAGGTAGGGTTGAAAATAAAATAGATTTGAAACCACCACCTATAGATGAAATATGAAAGGATTTCCGAAACAGAAACAAGTGCTTGATGGTGTCTCTCCGGTATCTTCCAGGGGGTATGTTGGAGTTTTCCTAGAACGACTGTATAAATACATCCTCTGGTAAACAAGCACATGACTGGCAATGGAAAACAACCATTTCTCTACATGGAGGACCATCCCAGTTAATAAGCGATTAATAATCATGTTTAGTAAGTCCCCTCAGTAGGGCAGTTCCCCTTCCAAATGGCCTCAATGGCTTATAAATAGGGGTTACTAGCCAGGTACTAACTGGCATGATCCTCCAAGTAGAAAAAGGACAAAAACATCTGGCCAAATTTTGGATGTTTCTTCAATTGCTACTGTTGATGGAAGAAATCCGATTAACCACCTGTGATGTAAAACCCTGTAAATACTGGGATGAACTACCTATCAACTGGTGCAGGATTTCTTCCATCAACAGTGCGTTCGTTTGCTGGAGGTGTAGCTATAGTTACCGCTAGATTGACACACTGGACCTTGATGCATGGTCCTTCATATTACCTCCTGGTAATGATGAGCTCTTGCAGCAAGGAACAGAAGGTTTTACCATAGCAAACTGAGATGTTCTTGCCCTAGCGATCCTGATTCTGAGAATGGTTTCATGGAACCTAAATATTATACTGAGGACGTGATTTAACACTGCAATCATTCTCTGAGAATATGACTGGATGCCTAGGGGCATAGCCAACATGAATCTGTCATAATCATATATAACTTCAAAGAGTGAAGGGTAGTTTAATGGTCATCCTGACATATCAGAACCGACATCCATCCATTTCTCGAGCTTTTGACCGTTTCCAAATGGTTTCACCGGTGGTGCTGTAGTTCCCAAACTCAGCGACTTGCTCGAAAAACTCCTCTGGCAACACAAAATCGAAGCCTCAGCAGCTGGACAAAAATGGTGGTGTTATTAAAGCATTAGGGTAGTAAACTCTACAAACCTTACAATAGGATATACTAAACCCTATAATGGGATATAACCCTACAAAAACGGGATATAACCTGGTTCTGGGACATTAACCTGAACCAGAAGATCTTTCTTAGCTACAAATGTGCCTGAACTTTAGGTACCCAAAACTACATCCTGTACGGAATAACTATTTTGAGGACCGAAAAACACCCCTGCTATACAAGTTCAAACCCTTGAAGGGTCCAATGATTCTTAGGGTAAATGTCCACAAAATTTACCGCCGCAGAAAATTAACACCTCCCCCAAAAAATCAGGGAACAGCTTTTTCAACGAACATGAAACCATCTTCAAAACCATGAAGTTTCAGGGAATATCTTCAAGGAAAAACTGGAAAAACCTTAGGAACTTGGATGATTTGCTTGTCATTTCATGTTTGGAAAAACGTTTCCTTAAAGACATTGACTCCCTTAAAAGGGAGGTGGTGCGAACTCAATGGCGATTTTCATCCCATGGTAGAATCCCAATCCGTAACAAAAATCACCAGCAAAAAAAAACAACTCGAAGTTCATGTGGGCCATACAAAAAAAACAACCATCACGACCCAAGGGTGAGGTACAGAAACCCGAAAAGTGACATGGAATCTAAAAATGGACCCCTAGATTCCAAACTTGAAAAAACCCATCATTCTCAGCTTGTTTTTTTTTCAAGTGATATGGCAAATTTGTGCTTTGGGATTCGAATCCGGTACCCCATAACAATCCCTTTCATAAAAAGATCCCAGAATCCAAACCGACTGCCCTCAAACTACCAATTTACCACTAGCTGAGTATATAGAATGAAGCATAAAATATATACAATCATGGTGTATATATAATACAGCTATATGAGACATAGGTAGGTAGGATGTATGATCATGTACTAATAATATTGAAGTACATATGAAATGCACGCACCCGCCGAAGGCAAAACAATAGCAATTTGGGTTTAAAGCGCATAGTTTCTAATGATAATGTATATTCAGGCATGGCTATGAATAGATGCTTGGCATATGAGCGATATACATTAGACTGTCCAAAAACAAAAGCAAATGAGAAGACAAACAGAAGGGCTCCGTCCCATCAAAACATGGTACACCAGTTTGTTGTCGAGGATTCCTATGTCATGCGTGATGTTTCATAAGGGTACATACTTTAAACCCCTAAACACTGACCCAAACTAACAACCAAATGGCCTTGGTTACTGTGTGTTTCACATCGGGTTGTGACAGCTACTCTCATTTGTGGGGACTGCTGACTTCTATGGCAGTTTCTGACTAACTTCCATTTAGACAATCCTTACCATTACGATGACTGACACCAACAAATGAAGCAGCAAATAACCTTGATCTTGGGTATGACCAGTTTTGTCAGAATTTTAATCTGCTAAGCTTACAGCTGCCTGGAGATCACCCTTTTTTCACCAGGAATATACCAAAGTAACATGGGACATGGATAATCTCTAGTATCCTCCATGTTCATTCTGGGAACTACAAACCCTTACGTGATCCTTCAAAATCAAGATGTGTGTCTAGCCCTAATTTGGTGGACATGAAACCAAGAATTTGGGAGCCACATTTTACACTCCCGAACAACTAACAGCAAAAGCTCCTGGAAAATAGTCACTTGGAAGGAGCTATCCCTTCCTTTTGCAGGCGTTTTGGCGTTTTTGTTCAGTAGTTTTCGGAAGGGTCAGTCCACCCAATCACAAAACTCACAAACACCCCACACTATGTGGGTGTTTCCTCAAATGGTGGTACCCCCAAAACACCCCAAAATGATCATTTTTTTGTAGGAAAACCCCATGGTTGTTGGGTACCACCATTTTAGGAAACCCCCATATGTTTATTCATCTTGCGTTCTCCCAAAAAACCCAACTTGTGTGAAGTCGTCGTCAATCGCGTCTTGGTTTGGGAGTCGAAGTCCTCAGGATGCGAACTTTTAGAAGATTTTTCCGACTCCAGTCGAAGCGGGGTGTTTTGGTCATGGGAATTTATACGGGTATTTCCAAAAATAGTGGTACCCCTAAAATGGATGGTGAAAATAATGGAACACCCTATTAAAATGGGATGATTTGGGGGTACCACAATTTTCGGAAACATCCATATAAGGGATTACTAGTTGGTGGTTGAACCAACCCAATTGAAAAATATGATCGTCATAATTGGATCATCTCCCCAGGTAAAGGGATGAATATCAAAAAATCTTTGAAAAAAACCCAGCTATAGATAATGATGGTTAATAGTTAAAACACCTTGCACTATAAGTAAAAAGTAGATTCAGATGGCACAGGTCCCTACCTGGAACCCAAATAACCCCCTGTTTTGATTGGAGTTTGGGCCTTACTTTTTTGGAGGGTTTTGAAACAGCACCCAAAATAGATCGAGGACTCTGAGGAGGTAATCAGGCCGGCGATTTTTTCCTGGGGGAAGGTGGGATCTCGTTGGCTAGTGATGGATACCTAAAGAATTCGTTTCTTTCACCTGGAACCTGGTGGCCATCTATCATCTAGATATCTATATTCAAAAAAACAAATGCATTCAATGGGATGATGACATGAACCAAATCTTGATTGCTGGAAAAATGGCTGGAAATCACCCAACAAATAAAATTAAAATCCATGTAAACAAATTGGTTGGCTTTTGGCTTCCAGGTAGTAATTTTGCAGACGCCCAGAATGGCCTCACAAGCAACGTGTTTCATGTCTTAGCAGCTGCCCTTCCACTCAACAAGAATCAGTTGGGCCATCATCAACACACTTTCCGGTCACAAATTGTACAAGTCAGTAAGTTAATGGATCCCTCCCAAGGACATCTCCTTTAAATACCATTCAAAAAGTGGACTCAATTACCAGAGAAACTAAAATGGCCAAGATTTGCTTAGAAACTTAGTGTTAGCTCCTTAGCTCCCTATTTAGATACCTGCGGATCCCTATCTTAGCTCCAAACACCGTTAGTTGCAACCACACAAACTGCAACGTAAACGGGGGCTGGTCTTAGCTCCCAACACCGTTAGTTACAACCACACAAACTCAAACGGTATGGTGGGGCTGATAGGGTTAAATGTCCATTTGGGTGAGGAAAAGCCATTGCTACATAGCTACAACTAAAAATACCAACAAACCCTAACAAACAAAAAATCGGTTAAAGGAAAACTACTCGGAAAGAGAGGGAAAATAATCACCAACAGAGTTACAAGAAAAGACCTCCGGCTGTGTTGCTAAGGAGTGTATAAACTGGTGGCACTCATGTTCAGCTGGATGCTGACAGGAAACTATAAAAATCATTCCAATCAACGTAACCCAGACAACCCATACAGTTCACTGAAACAAACACCTGACCCCATTGATATGGCAGAAAATTAAATATGTCATCTTCCCCCAAAACAACTTGGCTGAGTCAAGTCTTTTAGCTTCTCCGTAGCAAGCGAGATGTGGTAAAGTAATATAATATAGATCTGGATAAAACTTGATCATAACTCACCAGCTACCAAATTCTTTGGGTCATTTTTGGAGTGGCATGATCCCTGCAGTGATCTAGTGCCTGAAAGGAAGTGTTGTTTTTGTTAATTTCACCCACTTGTAGTCCTGTATGGATGCTACAATGGAGAGAGGTGCTTAACCATTTATCTAGAAAATTCCAAAAAATAATCCAACTAGAATTCCAAGTTCATACTTCCTATGAAGTGTTTCTTTTGACTCTTGTCCAACGAGCTACCGGGTTGTCCACCAAGATTTTCACGATGATGCGCAAGTATTGTTTCACCTGAGATTTTTCGGCATTTCACAGGTAAACTTGGCAGAGTTTTGACCCCTCTATCACCTTGAAACCTCTAAATAACCTGAAACTCTTAGTGGCTATTATTTTTGGGTCGTGGGGCCGTGGGGAAACAAAACGCTTATGTGGTAGGATTTTGTTCATGGGAAAAACACCGGAACCTGAACGGCTGGAACCTACAAATCACCCAATTAAAAAAGAAAATCATCATCTGAAGCAAATCTAGATGACTTTGGGATCCAGCCGTTTCCAGGGTGTACTCCCGCATATCGAGCTTTCAAACAAGTGCCTTTGCTTGCAGCTGGTGTTCAAGCTTGGAACATTGGTACAGTAACTTCCAGAAAAAAAACACCGGCAGAACTCACATACACCCCTAAAGTCTAACATGAAACTCAGCCCTTGGAAAAAGGAGATTCCTTTTGGAAACCATCACTTTCAGGTTCCATGTTAAACTTTGTGGGTGTATCCCCTGAACACTGGTACAAAATGATACAAGTAGCTGGAAGATGCCAAGTTCATAATTTCCTGATAGTATGATTGCGTCGTTTTTTTGGTAACTTTCATTTGCAGCCATGAAACATCTCATCATACCAGCGATCCAGATGATTGAACCCTTGAAATAATGTTGGAATACTCAACAAACCTTAAGAACAAAAAAAACAAGAATATGTGGTTCCAAACTATACAAATAGTAATCAACTAGTTATGTAAAAATGTAATATACTAATAATTACAACTAAACATTTAAATATATACCTGGAACCCAAATGACCCTTTGTTTTGATTGGGCCTTCTTTTGGAGGGTTGAAGCACCGAAATAGAGGACATTCACAGTTTCATCAGTTTCCAGGTGTAAATAAATTTCCCTGCCCAAAAACGAACGATGACAATGGCAAATCAACCATTTGAAGACGTATTTTTCCTAATAAAATATGGAGATTTTCCAGCCAGTGAGGCTACTTTTGGTTGGGAAAAATCACTTCAGTATATATATATATATATAAACGGTATACCACACATCCATGAGTTCGCACATTCTGAACCTCCAAAACCCCTCCCCTCCCGGGGCGTTTTTGGCACCGTAGCGTCACTGGGCCGATACGAGGGACCTGGCTAAACATGACGTTCCCCGGACAATTGGACGAATGGAAACCCAAAAGAGGGAACCATTTCAAAAGGAAATAAATCATCTTCCAACCAGAATTCTTTAAGGGACATGTTCAATTTTTTGGGGAGGTGTATCAAGTTTCAGTTCGCCCATACTGTTGATGGAGCAAATCCTAGTTTATCCCCTTCTTTACATCCCAGGTGGTGATGGTCGGATTTCTGAACCCATCAACAGTAGGACTTATGTATGGACCATACATTTACCCCTGAAAAATCCCGCCCCCCAAAAAAAATGTTACACTTCCTTAGGAACAACATTGCAAATAGTTTTGGGGATTATTTTGAAGTTGAATCTTTGATCTTTGTGATGCAAAACTTCCAATATTTTGACTCAGTTTGCGTTTTTTGGTCAAGCAAACTTATTGTTTCAGCTCTCTCCCGGCTGCAAAAGATCTACTGCTATAAAGTTATAACGCCGGAAAACTAACAGCACTGGCTGGAAAATCACCAGGTTTAATAGGAGATACATCTTCAAATTGTTGTTTTTCTACAAAAAAATATTCTACAAATTGGGATTTCCACTACTACACATTTTCTGAAGTAAACAAATATCCTTGCAGAAATCTACAAATTATCGTTCATTGTAGATCAATATGGTGTTGAGCTGTATATATCTTTGAATTCAATTATATCTACACTATTAGTATCTGCCAAAAAACAACTATCAACAATCTGCAGTTCACCAACATATTATCCAAAAAAAGCAAACATGTGAGCCACAAACATGGTTTATTATAATCTCCATATTGGGTATAGATTTGGTTGGTATAATCCCCTATAATTACCCTAAACAGCCAGTTGTTTTTTTTGTTGATTGCTCATGTCAAGTCTGTCTATGTCCACCATCCACCCTACGTCTTCACGGGGCGCCTCTTTGGTTGGCAACCATCTCGGCCACCTTCGAAGTGATCTGATCCGTGACGTGCTTCACCTCGGTGATTGACTCGGAGGGGAGGGAATTTATTTACCCCCCCTGAAAATTAACATGTCCCCAAAAAAAGGGATTATTTCACTAGGAAATACATCTTCCAACCATTATTTTTCAGGGGATATGTTAGTTTTCCGGGGGGTACCCCCAACAAACGCCAAGCCTTTTACACCCTGAAGTTTAACAGTTCGCCCCCTGAAAATATACCGAAACCCAAAAGGAAGCCGGATCGTCTTCCTGGCCCATCATGGCTTTCAGGGGGCGAACTGTTAAACTTCCAGGGGTACGGATTTGCAAAAAAAACGCCCAAACGTCACCAAAAAACACTCAAACACACACCTATAAGCTAAGAATCAGTTGTTTGATCATGCTGTTATTTGGAATATATAGATCCGAAAGGAATCTCCAGTCCATCCACCAGTTTTGAAATCCCATAATTATCATGATTTGAATAGGGAACCAAGAAATTGAGGACCACCAACAACCAAGAAACCAAACAACTAACAAAATAATCCCTTATGAAATAACATTCCCTATATTTAAATATTTAAATAATAGATATAATTAATAGGGATCCCATAATCTGGTCAAATTCTAACATTTCACCCACCAGCGGACTGTCCTGAAATAAAGGAGATTTCCCTTACTTTTCACCAGCATTTTTCAATCCATTTGAGGTGAGGTTTTCTGTGAAGTCGCGACCTAATTTGACCAGCCATAAATCCTCTACACCCAAATCACCAAGGTCAACCGAGGTCAACTGGTCAGCTTGCTCATCGGCCGAGGTCGGTACGTGTGTGCCACGGCTGCATCTGATGCCATTCACCAAACCCAACGCACCGAAACCGTCGCTGCCCGAGAAGGCCACCGAGACCTCCGGATCGGTTGTTTTTTGGTGACTTTCGCCACCATCCCCATGGGTGGATTTCCACCTTGGTGGAAACACGTAATGGATGGTCAATGGTAATATTTACCTAGATGACTGGTTGATATCTTATATGGTAAATGTAACAGATGGGAAAATATAGCATACATTGAGATTTTGTTTTGTGTACTTATTATTGAAACAGGATAAACATTTGGACATATTAGTCGGATGCCCCATGTCACCCTCCGATTTCTTGGTGTCTTAAATTTGGTATCAAAAAAATTGGGATCTAAAAGAATGGAACGCTGGCTCTAAAAGACTTTGCTCTAAGTGAACCCGAACATATCAAACATTCAATGTCTGGTATATTTACCTACATGACTGGATGATTTCTATGGTAATTGTAGGTAAATATACCATACATTGAATGTTTGAGTGAGTGAAACAATGCAAACAGGGGAGATGGAGACAGGTCCTTCTATCCTTCGACATCCAAAGTCCTCTAGATACCTGGTGAGTAGGTGTTTGGAGGTGCACCTCTCAAAGCCTTCTCGGGAGACGTTTGGGGGGTTCAAACACCTGCGCACCGGCGGGCATTGAAACAATATGAACATATCGGTAAATCATCCAGCTAACCGCCTTGTTGGTTGACAATGTAATAATTTTTGTTTCTGGGGGGTTGAAATACATCCGATTCATAGGATGATGAAACTGATGATGATGATGATGATGATGATTATGATGATGGTCTATGGATGGATAATGAATAATGGATGAACTTTCAGCAACAAATTTCTGCCAAAAAAAAGACATATGTTCATATCATTTAAGTTTGGTTAAACCCCCCCCCCCGAAGTTTAACAGCAAAGCCCTTGAAAAGTTGCCTTGGACCCAAAGGGAGAGAGGATCCTCTTCAAGAAGCATCATTATTCAGAGGTTAACTCTTTTTGTTAAACTTCCAGGGAATATAATCGGGTTTGCTTGTTTGATGCCAGAGTTCCAAAACATATTCTCCCCAAATGGTGGTGCTACATGGTGATGAATTTTATGGAACAATCCATAAAAGCATCACCAAAACACATCAAATCCAAGATTATATAGGTTCTAATCCCAGGTACCCATCTATTTTCGGCCATTTATCGGGGCCCCCATAACCACCTGGATTTACAACTGGTAGGGGTTGACCCCAGGTCCATGTTGGGTGCACCCCAGGTTTTGTTCGGCAGCCTCCGCTCGTAAGCGACCCTTGGAATCATGGACTGCTGCAACCTCCAAAGGTGGAAATTTTGGTGCAAAAATCAGGGTCCGGAAATTCGACTCAAGCAGGTAGAACCCCCCGGGGACAACAAACCTGCAGCATTTATGGAAGCAAATCTTCCAAAATATGGATCATTTGGGTTTTTATAGGTTTTAAAACCCTCGCCAATGAAACTAGGTGTTTTTTTCTCAATCACACCATCTGACAAAATAGTAGATATAGTAGTCAAATTGGAAATCTTCCCCAATTTTCAGGGTGAAAATAACAAAAATATTTATCTAGAAACATGTCTCCTTTCCAGGGTTCGGCAAAACTTACCAACCTTCCCAAACATCATGAGGTGTACAGCGTACTGGTTGAAAACATCATTCCCAGGAGCAACGTTATACCTCTGAAAACACAAACATGTTCCCTAAACAAGGCCCTTTCTGAGGGAAAGCATTCTTCCAACCATCATTTTTGATGGACATATTAGTTTTCCGGGGTGCGCCTGGTTGGCGTTTTGTTGCCACCCATTTAGGATACACATTTTCAAATTGGATCATATCTCCAGTAAAGTAGAGGTCAACATGAAAAAAAATGAAACCATGACCTAAGCCTAGACTAATTACGGAAGATCATCTACAATAACATTAGAGGTTGGGATGGCCCAACAATGAACAATGTAAAACTAAAGGCTATCATATGAAAAAGGAGAGTTGTACGTAGATACTTAATTGGTATAATAATTGTGCAAGTCACATAGCACTGTCACCCATTGATCTTCCCAAGCCTTCTATAGTGAATCTCACCAAAGAATCTTAGTCCCCCTCCCATCTTAGCGAGCAAAATGGGTACAGTAGTATAATACAGTACACCCCCACAAAAAAACAGTCCAAAAACTTTCAAACTGCACTGAACAAAAAACAGCAGAAAGGCTGGGAAAGGTGTCAAATGTTCATTCATTTCCCATAGTGTCCATGCATGATACATATGCAAAATATGTGTATATATACACACCATTATACACATATATGTATTTAAATAAACACCACTATACACATATATTTGCTTGATTTTTTAAAATGGGACCAACTAAAAGGCACATGTAGGTACATATGCCATCCTTCCCATAGATCCTATTAGGTTTCAGGGTACTAAGTCCATCAATCATCTATATCCACCCCCAAGGGCCATGGTTTTCCTCCAAGAAATAACAGGCCTTACGGCCTTAGAGGTAATCAAGTGATTTATCTAGTTGATGGTTGGACCAACCCATCTTTGACAAAAATCATATAGTCAAATTGGAAATCTTCACCAAATTAGGGGTGAACATCAAAAAATATGTGAAACCACCACCAAATCCCCCCTTAAAAAGGCCTTATTACTTCTTGTGGGGAAACGTGGCATTGGGTGCGGGCTTGGGTGGGAGATTCTCATAAGGTGAACCCGAGAGCTGTCAACTAATGGTTCTCCTCCCAGTATGCAATCATGACCACCAAGAATAATATATATTTAGGTTCACGATTCCCAACCTACACCTTCATTTGAGTCAGCATTCCTGCCAAGGGGACAAACAACAATTAAAAAATAAAACAATATCTATCTCAGATTCTCTTTTGAGAAACAAAACAACAAAACACATCATTACATCATTTTTTCCAAAATGAACATGAACAGTGTTCCTATACAAACACCATTATGTTACCCTTTCTCCACAAAAAACAACACCAACACCCCGGAGATTTCCCCCTATTCTGCTTCCCGGTCACCGCAAAGTTCGCGCCCAAGGCCATCAGTGAGAATTCCTGGAGAGGCTGATGCTTCGATGGATTGAATCATCCCCATTTAGTCGGTGGTTGATAACCATGCCCTATGGATCCAACCACCCTGTCAGATGATGAGCATGGGGTGAATAAATCACCTCCAAAACGCAAGGTATTTAGGTTCCATTACCATTCTGACAAGGTGATTGGATCCTCAGGGATGGTTACTAAGTCCCCTAAATAGGATTCTAGTTGCTGGTATCAACCCATCTGAAAAATTTCAGTGAAATTGGATCATTTCCGTAAGTAGGGGTGAAAATAACAAATATTTGAAACGACCATCTAGATAGGATTGTATAGTCTAAATGGCTTGTTTTACCCCCTTAAGTACTTACGTATCCTCAGTGGGGTGAACTTCTCAAAAATGGTGTGTCTCTGCTGCTCAGGCGGAAAGGAAAGGTCTCGTGGGACATCTGGAACAAATTCGCCACGATGTAGTTGTTGCAGCATGTTACTCAGCTGCCTAATCTGGGCACTCAAACTGTCCCTGGTGTAGTTCAGAGCTGAAGCATGCTCCTTGTTGACGTGGTACCCTAAAAGTTCAGAGATAGCCAAGTCGCATCCCCAAATGTTCATGTACGCCAGCAGTGTAGCTTTCAACGAATGACTTGCCACATGCTTCAGCTCATCAGCCGAGAAACCTTTGGCTAGGATAGGATGGCTCTGAGGCGCTCTGTCAGCTCCTCTGAGCCCATGGCCTTCTCAAATTCACATCCACAGGTTGCATAGCCGATCCTCCAAGTGCAAGCTTACAAACTACTGTAACTCAATGTTATCTTCATGTCCTAGAAAATGAAAGCAACATTTTTTTTGCAGAATGTATCTGGATAAAATTTAGATACACAACTCACCAACTACCGAACTTTCAGTTTTTTGTTTGTCGATTTTTTGTTTTGTCATGTTTTGTCTATTTGTCGTTTTTTTGATTCAAGGGTGAAGTCTGAGGAGGAGTGTCATGATGATCCCGCACACAGCGTCCAAAAATGATGAACCAAACATACAACCCTTGTGACATTCCATTGTATGATTGGTTCATAGGGATCCTTACAACGGCTTATTATAATCCCTATGTAGTATACACTTGGAATGTTGAATTTTGAACACAAGACAAGTGGTCTCGTGGTCCAAAAACGCAGGGATAGAACATGGTAGGAACAGACACATTAGAGCAAAGCACAAAGTTTTTGCGGAAATTTGGAGTACAAAGACATATGTGGGGGTATTCTCCCCTCCGAAATCGTCCTGGTGTCATGAGAATCTCTATAGAGTTATAAAAAACAACCAGCACCGCGCACCTGGAAGTCTTGCACTGTTAGCTCAACGTCATTGAAGCTGACACGAACATCCGAAGTGGTGCTTGCCTTAGGAGTCCAACCGCGCGTTTGCGTGTCGGGTTGGCAACGACGGTGCAAAATCCAGCATCCAGCCCCAATACCATGGCTGGTATGCTATTGGTATGCTATGTATGCAAACCTACCAATAAAATCCCATAAATTCAATACATGGATTTATTTTTACAGGTAAAACTTTAAAACTAAACGCAAGCAGAACAAAAATCAACCAACCACACCTCCTAAAACCAGCAATTTTTTTACCCCTAAAAAACGGCCGTATACAAAACCCCCAAAACCTTGAAGGATGATCAACTTTCCAGGCAACTCTGTTGGTGACCTCCCATTTAAGGGGAGGATCAATCAAATGGTCACGGCTCGAGTCACCTGATTGGGGTCTGTAGATTTTACATAAAATTAAACACAATGAGATACCAAAAAAATGGTCAAATTTCAACATATCATGTATATATGATATAGTTTTAAATACACATATATTATGTTCCTAGACCAGAGCCTAAAAATGATGGTATTGAAATGTTTTGAAAAATGGATGTTTGTTTTTTTCCAAAGTCTCATTTTCACACGTTTGATTTCCAGGTGGTAAAAGTGTAAGTTCTTTTTTGTTGTTTTCGACTCCAATGTGTGTTTTTGTTTAGAAAATCAACCGAGTTCATTGGCGATTCAATCATACAAATCATCCAATCTGACTAAGCAGATTGTGTGAAACAACTGTAAGGGTGATCTAAATAATTTAGTTTGAAAACCGATTGAAGCCCATCATTGCAGGATCGTTGCTGTACTTGAATGGTCACATCAACGGTGGCAAGAAAACACTGGTGGGTGCATGATGTTTACAGAAATCCTGGTATGTGCCATGTAGCAAAGGGTCCCTGTTATAAAGGTTTGTCATCAAAAACAATTTCAGTACATTTCTATACGTCCCTTAAACGCCTATGTGAGATGATGGTTTCATCCCACAAAAACACCCACCAGGGTTCAGTGTGTCCCAATTCTCCAATGAAATCGTGGACGCTAAAACCAATGAGCCACGGAAAAAAACCCTTCTTACTTTCCATTATGCTAGTTGGCTGTAATTTGGATCTTTATAATGGCTTGTTATAATCCCCATACTAATACAGTTGGGCAGTATAATCCCCTACATACCCTAAACCACCAGGGGTACTTTTTTCAGGACGCTCATTTGTCTGCTTGTTACGAAGTTGCACATTTCCAGGGGTCTGGATCGCCTAAAGAGGCGCCATATCAACATTATCTTCAGACACGGAAAATCACCACACCCATACCATCCATGGGACTGGTATATGAAAACCTACATGAATGGTGTATTTTCTATGGTAAATTCGTAGGCAAATATACCAGCGCCATGGATGCTATGGGATATATTCAAAGAATCGACAACTGCTTACCATTACTTGAAAGAAAACCTCCACTTGGATGTACCAGGAAGTTAGTAAAAGGTTAGTAAATGGGCTATAACCCCAATATACCCTGTTTACAAGTAGCTTATAACCCATTTAACTAACCAGTTACTCTCTTCCTGGGACATCCAAGCAGGGTAGTGGTAGGTACCCCTCCAATACGATACTACTGTCGGTAAATCCGAGCATCTGCAGCATCAAATGCGCGTGCTTTCATCATCCTGAGGCCAAAAAAACACGGCGCCATGTGGCCAAAAAAGTGGGCACAACAAACTCTTTGGTTAAAAGTAAGGTTATAACGCCATTTATAGGTTATACCGCCATTTATAGGCTCTATAAAAATCCAGTAATATTCTCAATTGATGATTTTTTGGTGTCCAATCACCACCAAAAAACATAGTCTTTAGGCTTCATTACTATTCTCAGAAGGTGATTGGATCCCTTGGGGAGGGGTTGTAACTCCATTTATGAGTAGTAGGGGCAAAATGTCGCTGGAGCGGCTGGGGTTCTGTATCGCCATCCATGAATGCGCTTAGAAGTCAAATTGGGATCCCCAACGATTCCACAAGGATTCCACAAGAAACTTTGCTTGACATTTATATCAAAAGTAACTTGCCAACTGTTGGAAAACCCGTGAAATATCCATGATAGTAACATAATTGACACAAGACATGATGTTTTTTGTTTAATCTTTACACTACGTTTGGATCATTTCTTTGATTTTCTTTGGGAAAAAACTAGGTGAATGATAGTAAGAGTTCATGAACCCAAGTAAACTGAGATGTTGAATCATCATGGCGCAAGTTCAAGCCTTTGATGTGTTTGGAATGCTCCCCTCCCCAGTGACCACCAGGATGACATCACATGTTTAGCAAAGGATTCCTATAAACCTTCATTTCCTACAGTTACTGGGGGGGAACGACCCAACATATATTGGTGGATATTGATCCATCCCTTTTAAACAAAGAACATTATTTTCAGGTTGGTGGTTTGAACCCATTTGAACAATAGAATATAATCGTCAAATTGGAACATTTCCCCCAGGTAAGTTTAAGAATAAAACATGTTTGAAACCACCACCTAGTTTATGCTTGTCACTCCAATGATAAATGTACAGTAAATCATTGAGGAATGTTGAAATCCTGTGTGTTCTTCGATGATTTCGCCGTGACAAGGTACTATGAACCCTCAAAAACTAGTGGTTTCAACCCAGCAGCAAAACATGATGTCAACATCTAAATCTTCCTCAACCAGGCTTAAACACAAAAAAAACGCGTTTGAAACCGCCAGCAACCACAAGGTGGGCCACTTTCATTATAAGTAAGGTTTTGACTCCACTTGTAGGGGCTATATTGTATTTCCATTCATAACTTGTAGGGACCCGCCGTGTAAATACTGCAGGTTTTTGGCCGTAGTTCATTTGAAGAGGAGCATCGATCTAACTTTGACAGGTTGGTCCTGGACTAGCAGGAAACCTTTGCAGGATCAGTATTTTTTTTTCCAATTTCCTCACCTCGGTGGTGTTGCTTCACCACCCATTTGAACAAAAACAACATGTCAAATAGGATCTCATCTTCCCCAGGTTTCGGAGTAAAATCCCAAGAAACATATCAAACCACCACCTACCTTTGGACACCAGAAAACAATCAAAAACCATGGTTTCAATTTTAAAGTCATAAACAACAAATACTTAGATTTGTTTAAGATGTTTGGAAAAATTGAAAATATGTTCCCAAATGGTGGTCCAATGGTTAAGTACCATGGTAGAATAATCCAAAACATGCTGTAAACAAACAAAATGGAAATTTTGTGGTTCTAAAGGCAGTCACTCTTTCTCCCAACTCACAGGGCGTGTTGGCGCAACGGCATTGAGTGACCACACTCTATGTGTTCCTTGTTGATACTAGTCAATCCAAATTGACGAAGATCCTGAGCGATCTTTGTTGGGGAATTCTTGATGGTCCAGTTACTTTTCACAAAATAAAACAGCAATTTGGAAACAAATTTATGGTACAATTGTTTGGGGCAAACTCATGATAATCACCCAAATTCATGGTACAAATAGATTGCTGCGCTAGTTTTGCTCAACCGTGCTATGCATTCAAAACCCGCGCCGTTGAAACCACCATTCGAATGAAAGCCCAGGCGAAACTTGCAGCGATCCAAACATTCAATTCCATACACGGCATACGCAGGCACAAAATGGATCTGGTTGACGGAAACACAGTCAATGTGTATTCGCATAATATACCATATCTAAATGATCATGTTGATTTTTTTTTTGCAACTATCTCATTCACTGTGTTCAAAACATGACTTGTGCCTCCTTTTGGATTACCAAGCACCAATATCGGGTCAAAGTGTTTCATGATTGTAATTTCACCGGTTTTTATTGCCCATAACCCTGCATCGGCAATAAACCCCAACTGTCACTCAGCGTTTTGCGATGAATGCTGCGCCCCAACTTCAACATGGAAAAAAATTGAGCAAACCATCAATCTAAGAGCCCTTATCGGATTCTTAAAGACGGGGGCGCCCAAAAAGGATCCCATGGGTACTTGCCTAAGGTTCCTTAAATGTCCTAAATATAGGGTTCCCAGTCGCTAAATACCCGCATTTTCTTGGACCCCCATTGGCCCCCGCTCCTTTTGATGTCTTCGATGGTCACGTGGGTTCACCCCCAGGGCAAAAAAACACACTTAGATACATACTTCTGATATGGTCGCGCAATAATCCCAAACATGTGGAGGCATCAGAATTGCTCAAACGCTTGTCAGACACTAGATACCCTCACAAAATCCAACAGCAAAAGCATTGAACATAAAGCAAAAAGCGGATCCAGCAGCAACAAGCTATGATTTGGGAAACATCAACTGGGATAGCCCTCAGCAATGTGGGGACACACGATTGTCCCAAGCTTGCCAACTGCGCGCAGTCCACAATATCGCGACAAGATATGCATCAAACAAAGGCCGCTTTACGTGCCGGCAGCAAAACCAAGCACACTAACCGTCCGTAGGATGGCAGTGCGGTCGCGATGGTTAGCATCCTTCTGCAAGTTCCGACGCTTGCCAATACCAACCAACAAATCGACAATGAGACCCATTGCGTCAGTCCAAGAAACATGCGGCTCTCTGTGTCAGCGCGCTAATGGCAAAACAGACAAGATTGGTGGCTTGCTTCCTTATTCCTGCCGCCCAATCCGGGTGGTGGTACCAACAGTCATTCCAAATTCTAGATCTTCCATGTCTGCGCTGAGCAGTTTCTGAGCAGTTTGATAATTTCACACCCCCTTTGCTCTTGCGGTCTGTTGAGGCATTTCTTCTTGAGGACTGTTGGCTGATTGAAATTTTCTATTCCATAGCAACGAAGAGAAAACAAAACGTACAACGTACATGTTGCATACCGGTCACCCTTGATGGAACACAACCAGCACCTCTGGATGTATGAACCCTTGTGAACCTTCAATTCTGTGGATTTAGGGCGCTCTCCCCCAAGAAAATGTGGCCTTATTGAAAGATATCATATTAAGCCCTCTTAAAGGATGCTGGCGTATTCATACTCCCTTAATAAAACCGTTTTGGGCCCCTATGATTCAACTTTTTGTTTTGACATCTTGGGAAGTATCGACTCATCGACCGCAGCGGACATTCCAGGAGATACTCCTTGGTTCATAGGAATCCTTATAATCCCACTCACAATGTAGATGACAACACTGGGAACATACCCAAACGTGCCTGCTGAGCAAGCCGAGTTTAAAACCAAGATACTATTTACGGGGCCTTTTATGGAGCAAAAAAACATGACCGAATTTGTTGACATGTTGACTTCTTTTCCGAAACGGAAAAAAAGACGACGACGACGACAACGACGACAACGACGACGACGACGACGACGATGACAACAACAACAACAACAACAACAACAACAACAACAACAACAACAACAACAACAACAACAACAACAACAACAACAACCAATCACACAGCAAACAACAAACAACAAACAAAATACACCAAACAACAATACGAACAAACACAACCATAAGTCACCATTCAAAACAACAATTAAAAAAACAAAAACAACAACACATGCGGCAAAAACCTTGAACTTGAATAGTACAAATACTATATATGGGTGTTCCTAAAACTAAGGTACCGTAACCGTAACGAGTAGTTAGTTAGTAGTAACCGTAACCTAAACTAAGTAGTAGTAGTTAGGGTTACCGGTTACCGTTTAGGTTAACGTAACCNTATATATGGGTGTTTACCAAAAAGTAGGGGTACCCCAAAATGGATGGTTTATAATAGGAAACCCCTATTAAAATGGATGAGTTTCGGGGTACCCCTATTTTTGGAAACACCCATATATTTATATAAATGGATCTGAACCCAAACTCTTTCAGAAAGCCGAGTTGCAGGTTTGAAGGTCACCTTCACCTTGGGGGGAGGGGTGGGTTCATGGAGAACCTAAAAAATTGATGGGAATTGGAAGAGTGTAACCTCCGGATTCGAATATGGGGTTCATTTTTTTGGAGATAACTTATGGTAGATTTTTTTTTTTGGGGGGGGGGGTTACCTCCCCTGAAACTAACATGGAACCTCTGAAAATGGACCCCTGGAATTTCGGAGATTCCTATTGGAAACCATCATTTTCAGGGTTCCATCTTAGTTTTCGGGGGGGGGATAGGTTTTTAGTTGGATTCCGAGCTTTTACGAGATCGGTGGGATGGGATTAAGCTTAACCCTTTTCCAGGGGAGGAGTAGTCACTTTTTGCAGGGTGTATAAGGTTGAGGCAGATGTGTCTTTTTTCTCACTCAGTGTTCAATGTATGTGTTTGTTTCGGTTGGTTGCTGATATATTTTGTTTGGTAAACAACAGGATGTGATGAATGTTGTGGATTCTTTTGAAGAAAAACATGTAAACTTGTTTCATATACAAAGGATGCGATGATATAAATGTTGTGGATTTGTTTGGAAAGAATGTCTCAACTTGATTCTAACAAAACATGCACCCAAATCTAAGAACACACATGTCGAACATCACATCTCTGGTGGGTTTTAAACACTTATATTATATCTGATAGGTTCCAAGGAAACGACAATGTCAGTGGAGTTTCCACAAGTCCATTTACAACATTCACATCTTGCAGGTTTCAAGGGAATGTTGTTTGTTGCCGAAAACAATACATGAACATCTGAGGATTAAAAAAAATCCCTATGATACTGTTGATGGAAGAAATTCTGCTCCAGTTGATAGGTAGCTTATCCCATTATTTACATGATTTTATACATCCCATGCGGTACTTACAAGTCCAAAATACCGATTTTTCTTTGTGTTTCAAATCCGTCACTTCTCTTGTCACCATTTAATCCATGAAAAAATGCCTCTTACTTTCCATGAAATGCTGGTTGTTTGGTAAGGATCCTTATTTCATGATTTATGACATAATCCTCTCATCAAACTGCATGGCTAGTATTTCATCCCCTATCTACAGCTACCACTGGGCCATTTTGTTTTCATTGCACATTTGATCGGCCGGTTGCCTTTGCTGACAGGTTCCGACCCCCGGACATCCACCCTGAGAGGTCGGTACAGAACCACGTTCGATCTCAGGCCTGAAAGCTGACCCGCGAATTGGAAAGATGGGGATTTGTCTGGGCATGGTATATACAAAGGTAGCTGCATATAATACGTGTTGTATCTACTATATTTGTAAATACATATATCTACACATAAATCATACATACACAATACCTTGTGGTAAACTAAACCTAACATAAAAAAACAAATCCACACTTTGGTACATGTTATCTTATCAAAACGTAATGTGAAAAAAGTTACCATTCACAACCCACTTGTGTACCGGAATTTGGGCCTATACATTTATATTCACAAGTACGCAAATATATATATATATATATATGGATGGATGTTTCCAAAACTAGGGGTACCTCCAAATCATCCATTTCAATAGGGTTTTCCATTATAAACCATCCATTTTGGGATACCCCTATTTTTGGAAACACCCATATATTAGAAAAACAATTCAAGACTCCGGGTCAACATAAGGCCCCTGAATGTCCTAGACGACGATAATTCCTCTGGCCAAACTGCTGAAGTCTACAAGCAAAAATATTGCGGACAAAAGATGGTCCGTTGGTCTTTGGAACTCAACAAACTCAACGGTAAGCACAGAAACACTACACAATTAAGCACGAAACAATAGGAAACACCACATTTCCACCTATACAGCCAGCATGTTTGGTGATGATCGACCTTCGCGTCCATTATTGCAGTTTGTTTTTTGCAGGCAAATCGTCACATGGCTCGCTGGAAAGTTCATCAATGTGGAATGAAGAAGTTTTTGTTTGGAACATTCTCAAGGTTCCTCGAACGTTTGAAATTTCTAGTAATATTTCTAGCTACCAAAATACCTATGATTTTGAGAAAAGCTCCAAGAGTAGTGGGTCTAAACAAATTTGATCCACTGTATTACAACAACAAACTGGGTTATGTAAATATGTCTTTGATTCGGAGGATAAAGATCACAAATCCAACTTGGTTTCCAACCGCGACTCATTTGATTCCTTTCCAACATCCCCATGACCTTAAATTTAACTCACTAATCTCTATCAGCTACTCATGAAATTGATATCCCTGACCCTCAATGTATGGTCTGTTTACCTAAATTGACAATAAAACAACAGCCAAATGTTAGCAAATAAACCATACAGTGACTGTTTGAGTTGGGTATGAATATTCCGTCCGCAGTGGATTTACAACATCCACCTCCAGTATCAGTACAAAATAGTTGCTCATTTTTGGGAGGTTTCCCTCCTGCACTCCCAGTCAGACAAACACGTGGCACCGTTTCAAAGTTAACCCGGGCCCCAGGATCGGAAAGGAGTCGGAACCGACCATCATTTTTGATTGGCGAAAAACTTAGTGTCAGGGAGGGTACGATTACTACTGATACACACATTCTGTTGTAGACCACAACAGAAAATGCAGTACCTGTCGAAAAAAAAAACAGCTGCGAACCCGATTGATTGTCGGAAGCACCCATTGACGCGAGAAAACATCCCTCTTTTGGAGAAGGTGGGTGCAGTCGTCTAGCAGGTTCAGAATGTGAACAAAATCAAGAAACATCAACAACAACAACAACAACAACAACAACAACAACAACAACAACAACAACAACAACAACAACAACAACCGCAACAACAACAACAACAACAACCACAACCACAACCACAACCACAACCACAACCACAACCACAACCACACCACAACCACAACCACAACCACAACAACAACCAAATATGTTCATATTTACATATTATATACGTATAAATATCTTGACAACCGTCAACAAATATGCATGCACTTGATCATAATTCACAAGCTACAAGTACATATTCAAGATTCATTCAGGCCATTTGTCGAAGTCGGGGGTATATAACCTTTACAAGCATTCACTCACCCACCACTGTAGGAAAAACACATTAAATCCTGAAGGTCCTTTCGGGGATCCGAACGGAAGTGGCGAAATTTCTGGTTCGAAGACAGTGGCCATGTTCTCTTCCCAACCTCAGCAGTTTTTGTGCCAAGGGTGGGTGGAAACTGAAACGCTACTGATTGATGGCAACCAGGAATCCGGTAAGAACTCACCAGTTGAGGGTTGAGGTTGGTAGTTTATCTCATGATTTCACAGGTTTTTGAGTTGATCTGATACTTTAATCCATGTTTATCCCATTATTTAACATGGTTTTATGTTGATATGGTAAACATATCCCATTATTTACAAGGTTTCAAAACCATCCCAGGTGGCTTTCTCGCCGGAAAAAACTGAACCATCAACAGATATCAACCGTATTTTTTCCACAGTTCCAAAGTTGAACCTCTGAAAAAATCTGGGGGCCCCTTTGGGATGGGGGGGGGGCCCTTTCTAGGTGTTTTCAGCCTCTTCTCTCGGAGTCCTTTAAAAGGGAGGATATACCCAGATATTGAGTATTCCCTATGATAGCCTATGATTATAGATGTTTGATCATAGGGATTGATCCCTTGCCATGTTTCCCTATGATTTGAACGAACATCAGCGCAACCAAAAATCCAGAAAGTCTCAATTTGTCTACTTGCGACATCGACACAATTCCCACTTGAAACTCTTGAAACTAAAGGGATGCTATGCTCGTCATGTTCCTATTCAACAAATTGGGAAAAGCATCACAAAACCGAAGATTCCTTTGAGTCTTTGATATGAAAGTAAAACAATACAAAAAAACAACACACCAACCACAAGTAGCATCTACTTTTCAGACACGCATGAAAATCTTGGTAAACCTATTTCATCATATTCCCAAAATCAGCTGAACCCCCCAAAGCTCCCCAAATCGTCTACTTAACCATGGACAAACCACCTGAAATGTTTTGGGACCTCAATTTTGAGATACACTCAAATAGTTCACCAAACTGAATTGAGGCAAAAAGACATGAATTCCCAACTGACTACATCTACGCCAGCAAAAAAAACAACATGTTTCGAAACAAACTTTTTTGCTTCTCCAAATTTCTCCAAACTTGGATTTGCTCGGCCTTGATGCTCGGAAAAAAGTTCCTTCTTCAACCTATTCTCCCAAATCGTGGTTAAACAGAAGTTAAAAAAACATCACCCAAACAAAAAAAAACAAGTCCAGCCGTCCAGCCAAACTTCCCTTTTTTTTGTTCTCCGAAATACTGTTCACACCCTCACCCTAAATTTAAACTTTAAAAAAAAACATCTTGGGGCCACCAGATGGTCCCTTGATGGGAGGTGGGGGAGAGATGGGAGCAACCAACTCCTCCGGTGGTACCTCCGTTCAACTTTGGAGTTCATGTTTTTGAGTTTTCCCGGACGTTGGTAGAAGCGCTGATGACTGGTTGGATCATCCACCGTGACCTTCCCGGTGATGAGACGATCGAACCGTTAGCGAATTCTTGGAGACAACAGAAAAACAGATGAAATGTATAGACTCCGGGGAATTAACATATCCCCCTGATAAGGCATATTTGAAGATGATTTTTCTTTTCCCCAGGTGGGATATGTTAATTTCCTGGAGGGTAGAGTTTGCATCCTAAAACGCTAGTTGTGCCACAAGATAATCTCCCCTGATTTGTTGTGAAATCACCTCAAGTTTCTTCTGTGAGAAGTATCGGCTGATCATCAGATCGTTGTAGGTTTCAAGATGATTCCACTGCTAAACTACTGGCTGAGACCATTTTTTTTGATAATTTGCAGCCAAATACCTATAAGGCCTAGCCATCTCTGAAATAAAATGCTTGGATTTCAAGCGGTGGCTAGAAATTCCAAGTTTTTACAGGAGATGGAAGTAGTATCTAGAATCTAAGAAGGGGTATGCAAAGGCCATGTAAAGAAATCGTCTTCCTGACAGGGCACAACCGCACAATTTTAGGATACCTTAGCTACTGCACTTGAAAGGTCTTATGAATATATGTCGCTCCCCCTCCTAATAACAGTCACCACCAGAATAGTCATATATTGAGTAAGGGACCCCTATCAACAAAAAAAATTGTCACTGTCACTGGGACGGTGAGCACCCCAAAGTTTAATTCTCTGGTATGATTGGACTACTCCTAGCGTTTGCTCCATTAACCACATGTCAACTCTAGCACAAAGCAGCAATGATAACATTTTGGACACTAAAGCAAACAGTTTGAGCGCAGATTTCTTCTCTACTTGTAATGAACAGGCTACCAACTACGCATTTAAGCCACCAACAAACAAACAACTCATATCAAAGCACATAGATATAAACTTACATAAATACACAAATCATTCCGCACACACAAAATAACAAATTTCCATACATATATTCTTTATGTGTGCACACGTATCTTAACAAATTTATCATGATACATCTAATACATACATATATCATAATTTCACATGTTTCCCCCACATGTGACATATTTAGCACCAACAGTTGGGGGAAAGATTCCTCATTCGATATTTTGATTTTCAATCAGGGGGGTTCACCGCAGAAAAAGAAACAGGATGCAACAGAAAGGGGTCCGTTTTTAGGGAATGACAGCAGGAAACGCATGGAAACGTCTTGTAGCTTGTAGTCTGATGGAATGCAAAGAAATTCCACCAGGGAATCTAATCTAAGGGACCCAAAGCAGGAGTGCCCCATCAAATTTGATTTTTCCCCAACAGCAGAATGCTATATGGGGTCTTTGCACAATATAGATTTCGGTGTGTTCTGGGCGAGCTGGGGGGGGCGGTTCCGGGAAGGAACCGGGTTCCGGGAACCGGTTCCGGGTTGAACCGTTTCTGGGAACCGTGTTCTTGGAACCCGTGGTATTGAGAGGGTTCCGGGTTCCGGGGATTCCGTTCCCAAGGTTCCGAAAGTCACTCTGTTTCGAAGGTATACTTTTGTACTTTGAAAGTATACTCTTGCTGCACTTTGAAACTGCGCTTTTGTGCTTTGAAAGTATACTGGTGTACTTTGAAAGTATACTTTTGTGCTTTGAAAGAATATTTTTGTACTTCGAAAGTATACTTTTGTACGTTGAAAGTATACATTTGTATATACTTTTGCACAGTTTGCACTTTGAAAGTGCGCTTTTGGACGTAAAGTATACTTTTGTACTTTGCAAGTATACTTTGTACTTTGCCACAATGCTTGGCCAAGGAAGAATGGTAATTAATGTTTACTTTACAAATGCAAACCTCCTTGCTGTTGGGGATACCGCCTACGCTTATTTACACAATATACCTTTGGACCCCAAAAACATGACAAATGAAGGTTCTAAGCTCTAAATATATGGGTTATGACCTCTAAAAATGAAGGTTGTAGGTTCCCATTGTATAATAAGTATAATATATCTTTATTTTCAAATACACAGTCTGTCCAAAGATATGCAGATGTTGTATGCGTACATGTCAAGTAGCTTCCTAGTGTCGTACATACTAGCTATAGTATCCCACAGTTTCAAATCTTTAAAACCTCCCAAAAACTAACAGTTCGCAATTGGCCAGCGGAAGGAAATTCAATAAATTCATCTTCCAACCCAGTGTTTCAAGCGCAACAAAGGTGGGCCCCCTGCTAGTTTCAAATATAGGAGTTCTAATTTCTAAGATAAGACCATTTATAAGGGCCCAATTTCACTCCATTTGTAACTAGTTAGTAGGGGCCCACCTTGCAGGTTGTTTCACAGATTTCCGGCCTCAAAACTTTGACTAAAGACATTGGTCGCTTTGGCACCAATGCCGTTGCGCCCGCCGGTGAAGCGGATCTGGGCGTGTCGAAACGAGCCGAAACGGAGGTTCAAGCCAAGGCGTCACACACAAACCAAAGCCAACCTACAAGACCATGCAACAAAATTGGACCAGCAAAACCAAGCTCAGATCTTCTTCGTCACCCAACAACTTTCAGCTAGTTAGTAGTACCAATAATACCATTACTTGTCAGTTAATCTTAGATCCACTATCCCAGTCTACAGTCTACCAATATAAGGGTGCACTGCCATGGATGCCGTGGTGCCGGCAGGTGACTCACAACGGGCACCCGGGGAACCACCACCATCCTGAAGCCCGAAGAAATCACTGAGATGGCGAACCCCTGTATCATTGAAGTTCTCTCCGCTCATGAACTCCCCAAAGACCATACTGGGCACCTAAGGTACTGAGGCGCGAAGAAAAAGAGCGATCTCCCAGGTACTCCCAAGGTAGGGAAAATTGACCTGGAACCCTTTGATGACCCTTGTTTTAATTGGAAAAGACCTTAATTTGTAGGGTTCAACCACCAAAATAGAGGACAAACAGGGTCCAGGTACCTACATTTGGCTTAATTTTATGGTAAATGTAGGTAAATATTCCATGGATCATATTTGGGTATGGCTTGACTAGAAGAGAAGTTTTGTATGAAAGTGATGATAATCGTCATCATCTCTTATGACGAATTCATGGGACGGATATATTTACCTAAAGCAAATTGCTATACAATTTCCCACAAAGAAGAAACCATTCATGTAGGTGAAAATACTGGTCCCATGGATCCCTATGGGTATGGCAAACGGAAAAGTATACCTGAACAAAAATGGGGGGTTGGTATAGGTCAATTTGGCAAATCTATAAAACTATTAGGGTGTCCATGGAAGATAGTAACCAGTTAGTAAGTTGGTTTACAACCTACTTACAGGACTTACAGCCTACTTTTTATGGGGGTTATAATCCATTGAAAAAAGTACCATGGACATCCCAGTAAAAGTGTATCTGGATGCATTGGAAGATAATTTCATACACCCATAGATTTCACTCAAATAGCTGCACTGCGACTATTGAGCCCGGAAGGTTTTCGCTGACAAATGAAATTCACCGGACGCGATTTATTGTTGGAGCAGACAATAACAAAGAAATTCCGCCCTGAAAACTAGCAGCCAAACCAACCCCAAAAATTGGTGGTTCATAGTTCCCATCTGCCAGCTGGCTCATCCCATCTGCCAGCATGTCGATGGTACTCGTTGCTGAGCAGCTTTGGGGCCGAGCTCCAAAACGCTCCAAAAAAACAGCCTGAACTTTGCGGTGGTTATCTCGTTTAAGCTGGTTGCCTGGCGTGACTTCGTCGCATTTTAAAACCAATGTAAATGGTGTCCCTGGACAAGGTCGACGATGCTCGACTCCAGATCTTTGAAGTCACCCTTGTTCAAAACGGTTGATTGAGCTTTAAGATGTTGAGCGAATCCAACACCACATTTTTGCAACAAAAACATGGGACCTTTCCCGAAGCACCTTTGAACTCAAAGAATTGCTTCAATGCCATTTCGTCACCGAGAATCATCTGGATCTTGGCACCCTTTGCACAGGGGTATTTTGAGGTTCCAGCCGTTAGTTTTCAAGGGTGTAGTTCCACATGGGGGAAATATATCTATGGTCATGGATTTTACCATGGAAAAAAGGGAACAAGAATCAAAGCATGAACATAATTGAAGATAGCCCCCTGAAATTTCAGATAGATACCACAAGAATAGCCAATCTTAGAAGCCGGTGACACATTTTCCAAAGCATCATCCGTAGTATCTACTGTTAATGGCCAAAATCCTGCACCAGTTGATAGGCTGTTTATCTCATCATGTACAGGGGTTTATATATCCCAGGTGATTTTCTCGCCGGATTTCTGAACCATCAACAGGATGTCAAATTTCGGGGGGGGTGTAACCAACAACCGGTGACTTTCCGTTGAAATTCAGCTGTTTTGCAAGCTAGGTTTCCCGGACAAACAGGCCAGACCTCGGTGTTTGGTTAGGATACAAGTGCAGGAAGGAGAGAAGTAAAGTACACCCCCTAAGATTAACATAGAACCTGAAAATACCTGAAAATGATGGTTTGGAAAAGGCAACTCCCTTGGAAACATGCGAATTTTTGGTATCTATGCTGGATTTCTGGGGTGCAAATCAAATTACAGCTAGAGTGATCTAAAATGATCTAAAGTAGAGTAAAGTAAAGGAACATAAAGTAAAGTAATAAACAAAATCGTGAAGAAAAGCCAAGTAATAGAAAGGACGACATTGACATGAAGTTCATGAAGACAGGAAGAAACGAAGAAATCAACAAAAAAAAACGGTAAGGTAAGCCCCTGACAACTCGTGGATCTCGATGGGTATGGCACCTCCATCATTCCAAATGCTGATCTCCTCGAGATGTTTCAACAACATCAAAGCGTCTGGGGGCTCAATCTCCACCCCCCAGTGCCACATGTTGCCAATTCCACATTCCTTGCCTGTTTCTTGGTGGTGGGTGGTGAAACAACCAAGGTGCTTACTTAAGAAAAGATGGGTATCAAATAGGCATCAAATCCCACCATATAGGTGACCCTACTGTTGATGCTTCAGAAATCCTGGCGAGAAAACCACCGTTTGGATGTATAAAATACCTGCAAATAATGAGATATTTTCCATATCAACTGGTGCAGGATTTCTTCCATCAACAGTGTTAATGCACACACTGAAACCACCTACCTGTCAGTTTCATTTCAACATGTTCCATCCACAACTTCATTGTTCGTCATTGTACCCCCTGGATTTCACAGGGGGTGTTTTGGGATTTGCGCCGGAAACCGGGATTTTCTGGTTTGATGCCCACCTCCTCTACCGAACAAACTCCCCATGCATTGTGGGATATTCAGTTGGCTTAAACTCCGGGTTGAACAGTGGGCTTCTTAGCCCAAAAACGGATCCATGGGACGATTGTCATGTATATTTACCTACTATTTTACCATAAAAAATCAACCCATTCATGTAGGTGTTTCATATAAAATGATCCCATGGATGGGTATATAGTGTATAATGTGTATATCCTATTAAAAATCCAGGGTTTTTTTTCAATACGTCTTTTTTTTTTAAACAGGTGGATGTCAAAACGCCCGGTTTTTTTGAAGCCCTGATAGGTGATCCTGAAAAAATGCGGTTGGCCAATGGGGTCGCTAACAACCGGGCCGTGAGCTCAAACTATCATACCTGAATCCTACCTGGATCTTCCAGTTCGGGTGCCTAAATGGATGATGTTTGGGGTGCCTATACAACACCATCCTTTTTCAATCAAACAGCACCCGAACTGGAAGATGCTGGTATAAGTATTAACTAAATTCATGGTATACTTCCCAAAAATCACTTCTTGACCCGCCCCGACCTTCCGATTCACTGTGATGCGGATTTCGGACAATGAACCTAGGTGCAGTTTGGTGTTTTCAATAGCGATGGTTCCCGGACATCCATAGGCTTCACGAGACATACAAAAAAATGTATAATACATATTTTAACCATGAAACCATGGGACTGGTAATAAATTACCAACAAATTAATTGATCCCATACAAATCAATCATTCATGAAGGGTTATGTATATAATATGTTATTACATACCATACATGGATCTAATGGGGTATATACCTGGGCCTTCCAACTATCAAAACTTCTATGTCTTTTCTTCAAGGTGAATTAGGGCACATGACTCTAAACTCAAAACCCACATCGACTGATCCATGCGAGTCCAGGTTTCAAGAGCAATAATATTGACTTCAATTGAACAAAAAGGTTGATAGTTTGTGATTTTTCAAGCTTGATAGTTGGCTCAAAGAATTCCAAAAACAAATGTCACCACCTGTCACCTTTGCCATCCTTTACGACTGATATAAACTTCTATCCAACCAACGACTCTCGAGTTTGGATTCAACAAGGGTTGTTTTGCCAGCTGGAAATACTCAAACATCCTATGAACATTGGGGCATTTTCAGCTTATCATTTGCAAAACAACTTCAAATAACACGTCGTTCAACTCCAAAACAACAACATGTACCATGATTTCCTCACAAAGCAATTTTACATGAAAACAAACACAGGCAATTTTCCTGTTTGAACCACACCCTCTTACATCTCTTACATTTGGAAAGGGAATTTTTCAAAAATAATTCACCATGTCCCTCTTTCTTAGCTATTTTGAAATACGCACCTTTTTGGAGGGTCTGCTAAAAATCCCATGGGTTTCCCCTTCGTAACTGAAAAATGTGTTTTAAAGAAAACGAGGGAACTGAGATGCAACAAACATGAGAAGTCTGAAGATCATGATGTGGGAAACTATATATGCCGCGCCTTTCAAGGATTTAATTCATCAAATCATCAACACTATCAACTATCAGAAACTACATATCTCTCGAGGATTTCAGTCATGGAGGCTCTTGGCTGCATTAAGCAAAAAAACCCTTCAACATTATGTGACCTTTTTTTCCGTTCCTTCATGCATGAGCTAAGGTTGGATAAAAATATCTTCGCCTCCTTTTGCCAAGAAACTATGAAATTGTCGATCAATGGCGTTGACCAAGATCTCATTGTAAATCTGAACCTGAGTTCATCCAATCCAAAATGCACCGTAATGTATGGAATATTTACCTACATTCGAACCATAAATCTAAGCCCGTTCATGTAGGTAAGAAGTTCCCGTACATGAACGGAGCATCTGGTAATGAGCTGGAATTTCGGCTGAGGCCATAAGATCACAATACATTTCAGGTACCTAAAATGGAGGAATCCTCACCTACATATATATATATATATACAAGCATGTATGGATACGGCCGATGTACGGGAGTTTTCCCACCTTCAAAATAGCCTGAAACTAAGGCTTAGGGAAATCCTACATTTTGAGTACCTGAAACTTTTGGCGATAGGAGGGCTGCCCCGGGATTTAGTGGGATTTTTTTGGGTATCACCCCAATGACACCTCATTCTCGGATGATTCGCCGTCATTGTCCCACAATGATCCCTCAATAAGGCCGGCTATGTCCTGGGGAGGGGGCATCATGATACCTGTGTAATCAATTTTCCTAGAAAAGTATAGTCCACAACAACTACAGTTACAGTAATTAATTAATTAACAAAAACACAACTACAATGACTATATCCCCCTTTTGCATGACATTATCTAAATTTCATCTAGCCAATCGGACCATCACAGTATCCCAAAGTATAATTTTCCCAATCTAAACAAGCAGGATTTACTAAGTTTACTATATATGTCCCCATGTTGAAGTGATTAAAATGATTTGAAATGATGGTTTCCTGGACCCACCCGTTTTTTGTGATGTGGAAGAAGGGGACGTTCCCACTTGCTCAAACTGCATAACAAGGGCAACCTTGATGTTGGACCATGGAATCAACTAAGGGATGTTGGACCTGTTGGACAGTCATTTCCTTGCATACCTTGATTTTCTTGGAAAGCAAAAGATGTTTCCTTGCTCAAGGAAACTTTTTTGTTTCATGTTGTTTTTTTTTCAAAATGTCACCGCACATCCGAACATCCCAGTCTGCCGCAATTTCTGTTTTTGCTACGCAGACTACGCAGACAACGCTTGTGACAAGTCGTCCACGAGGTCGGTGACGTCCTGGCTGTTTTGTCCGTAAGCCTAGACTAAGTATAAACGTCTTTGGTAAGCCACGTCTTTCATGGGCTAACCATTTACATGTTGTGTCTTTACTCGTCCGTTTCATCTGGAAAAAAATGGACTACAAGTGTACAAACATGAATGGAACAAAAACACAATTTGCTCTTGACACATAATCAGGTCAGGTGCTCTTACCAATACTTTGCCAAGACTTTTGTGTTGAAATTTTGCTTTGCACTTATACTAAAACGCAACTTTTTACAACTCTTCTTCCCAAAGTGTTTCGCCTCCGCTACTTTTACTATGAGAATCTGCTTAGCCCTGATGCGATGTTACCCGGCCAAGGTGGGCCCAAAAAACCAGTTATAAGTATAGGGGCCCCAAAACTGCACCTGATTTCGGGGTGAAATAACCTCCAGATATATGCCATTTTAAAACTGGGCTCGGGGCCAAACAATCTAAAAAAAAAAATCACCAACAGAAACACAAATGCAAGAAAAGTATAGAAAAGTAAGATTTTTTTTCCAAATTCAAGCTTGTTTTCACCATGGCGATTCTCCGCTTTATAAAAATATTGGCAAGTTTTTGGCTCATATATCCCATTGACCCCGAGGCTGTCCTCAATCCCAACGCTGAGACGCAGCGTCGTATCGTAGACCCCAACCTCTGCTCGTTCCGCCTCGATGTTACTACAACGGTGCTATACTCAAATGTACAGGCCGGAAAAGTAACATGACAGTGGAAGACACCAACCATTTGAAGATATATCTCCTATTAAAAATGGTGATGTTGCATGATTTTGCATTATCATCTTAGTTTTCGGGTGGGTACACTGCAATGATTTGGAGAAGTTCGAATCAAAATACCCTAAGACAGTGTGACATCATAGGGATCGGACTAAAAAACAAAGAAACTCATCTCGTGAGGGGCTTAGTTCATGGCTCCACCCCCCAACATCATTCGGTATAAGCATCACTTAGAACGTGGTAGCTAGGTTTTAGTTAGTTCACTCACGCTTCCAAACTTCAACTAAGAGTAAAACAATGGGGATATAGTCACCTGCTTGGATGTTGCAGGAAGCTAGTAGATGGTTTTTACCCCAATATACCCCATTTATGGGTAGTTTACCGCCACTTACATCCACGTTTGATCGTAACTTCCAACGGAACATCCAATTACTGGAGGGACCTTGAAAAGGCTTCCAAACCCCACTGCCGGTCAGCCTCCTTAAAGCTAACACTTCGCCCTTGAGAATAGGCGGATTGATCCAAAAAAAGTAAGTAATCTTCCAACCATCCATTCCAGGGGCTAAGCTATGTTTGTTTTATGGGAAGACAACATTTGAATGTCGTTTTTGTTTGACAAAAGTTCGCCCAAAGTCGTGGGCTTTGCTTCGCCCAGGATGTATGCAAACCAAACCTTGGAAGGAAAGAACCCTTCAATCTGAGAGGGCCAAAAAGGCCAAACAGTTATGATCTTTTTGTAGGGATCCAATCACCTTCTGAGAATGGTAATGGAACCTAAATACCTTGCTCAGGAGGTGATTATACACCCCAATCATCATCTGACAAGGTGATTGGATCCTTAGAGTTTCAGATTATTTTTGCTTGGTACATCATAGATCCTTGGCAACTGCACTCTGATAAACTAACATACTGCTGGAAGAAATCCGGCGAGAAAACCAGTTGCGGTTGGTAGTCCATCCTATTATTATTTACAAGTTTTATACATCCCAGGTGGTACAGGATTTCTTCCATCAACAGTAGCACTGGAAAAAATGGATTACTTTGAAGATGTATTTCCTATCCTTTGCCACGTTGGTTTACCAGAGACTAAGCCAAACCACGAGCTGTAAAATCCCACTAAAGTCAAATCCATCAAATCCTATCACATGCAGCTAAGGACCATCTTTAACGGTTCTGTCAAGAAGGTGAGGATGTTTTTCGGAAAAAAAAAACTGTTGTTTTGAGCCTCAAAACTTCCCCCCAAAATAAACCAAAAGAACGCAAAAAAGGATCCCACCCAACATGATTCATGAGATACACCCCCAGAAAAAATTGATGGGCTGGAACCTAAAAAATCACCCCAATTGAAAAGGTTCGAACATCATCTGAACCAAACTTTCCAACCTTTAGGTTGCAGCTTGTTCATTTGTCCAGGGTGTTTTGGGTTGGTCTTGTGGGGTTGAAATTCTTTGGCTTGAACAAAAAATCCAGGGTCCACGATCAAGGAACCCGCACCAGATCCCACCGGATCCCGCCTGGGTCATGGAACCATGGGACATGCTGGCGCTATGGTTGATCATGCTCTCCTTGGGAGTTGTTTTTTTTGGAAACATCGCCCTGGCAGCCAGGATGTCCCGGAAAGGAAGTGGATGGATCAATGTTTAGGATCGATTCATAGTGTTGCAGTACAAATAATCTAAGAGAACAATAAAAACAATACAATAATAGATTCATGATTCACAATGATGTCTATTACTAATTGGTGGTTTCAATCCCTTTGAAAAATACTGGTCAAAATGGGAATCTTCCCCAAATAGGGGTGAAAATTAAAAAAAATGAAACCACCACCCAGATTATCATTATTACTTCTATATGATGAAGAATATCATTCTTAACTCATCACGATGATTATTACCCTCCAGGAGATTTCAACATATCCCACCGTTCACGAGAAGTTCGGTTCAAATCATCCACTCAAAAAAGTGCCGCCTGGCAGGGGAATATGTTACTGACCCGTTGAGTTGACCCTGAAAATAAGAGATTCCCAAAAAGAAAGGCTGGAAAATCCAATCATCATGTGAACAAGGGGGCTGTTTCTGTCAGTTTTAGGGAGTCCGTAATATTTTAGTCACTGTTCATATCCAGTTGGGTTTTTCCATCCTCAAAAAATGTTGAAGTCACACCATGAAACAGGCGAAAGCCAAGGAACAACACCACCTAAGGATTCCGCAAGGACCCAAATCTTCAGCCTGCTGAAAAACCTGGACATTTGGTCGTTTTGGTCAAGACCAGGCACCAAATTGGTGAACAAAAAAATCCATGCGAACCATCTCCTTTTGCTTGGTTCAGATTCGTTGTGGGGTCGCGGTTCCAAAATCCCACCAATGATTTAGTGACAGGCAAATGACCCATCCAGAATGCTGGAAAATTTACCTCATGAGATCTCGATACAAACAGACCAGTGGTTTTATATATGTAAACATCTATAATACTCGATATCTTAGAACCACAAAAACCCCTTTTGAAAAAGTTCCATGCTGTTTTTTGTCCTACGAAGAAGGCCAACATAGCATAGAGGTTTCCAGAATGTACAACGACATACAACAACATACAACGGAAAGTTGGCAACTCTGGGAGATTGATGTGCTGATGGAAAGCTGCGAGGTGGGCCCAAAAAAAACAGTGATTTGTACGGTTATAAGCTATAACTTCACTTATAGGGATTATTATAATTCCATCTATAAATTTTATATATTTAGATTGGGTGCCCATTCTTGTTGGTGGGGTGTTACTTATAGCTGATTCCCTAAGAAGGTATTTTTCAATATTCAGACCAATCGATTTTTTGTGTTTGCTCCTTTTCCTTGGCACCAGCTAGGCAAGAAATAGAGCGGTGTAGCTGTAGCTGTAGCTGTATGGGTGTTTCCAAAAATAGTGGGTGTTTCCCCCCAAATCATCCATTTTTATAGGGATTTCCATAAAACCATCCATTCTGGGGGTACCCCTATTTTTGGAAACATCCGTATATGGTTTTTGGGCTTTTTTTGGTCTCGGCGTCATCAAGTCATCTAACCCCACATTCTATTCCCAAGTTACACTCAGAGAAACTGTCAAGGTCAGATTGTAATATGACACTTTGTAGTCGAAATTCTGTAGAATCCTATGGGAATGTCACATCCGTTTGCGATATACACACCCCAACAAAAACGAACATGTCACCCAAAAAGGGGCCATTATAATCTCATATACACCCTAAACATCCGTAAACACTGTCAATCTGTGGTGCCAAAGTACTCAAACCCTGTTCCTCTCACGTGTTGCTGCTAAATCTTGACAACAGCGTTCCATTCCAAGCATGGTCGATACAAAACCCTGCTAGCTACTTGCCCCACGACATACACCGGTTGGGTAAAGGGCTATAACTACTGTTAGAACATGCGCATGATACTCATTGGGGCTGATTGTATTTGCCCTGTTTTAACACGCGTAAACTACCCAAATGTCGGTATATATACTACAGTATTCCATGGAGTTATCTCACATATACAACAGCGAAAACGTATCCGTAGTCTGCCGGCGGCCACGCACAAAACCATCACCACAATCGCCCGTCGTGAAATCTATCAACTGCTGCAATGCTTCATGACATCGGAAATCAAACCGTCGCAGTGAAAATGGACAACCACTCCACAATTTCGACATAGTGTAATTCTGGTTACATCAAACTGATGAAGGCGCTATTGAAATCTAGCTATAAAATTAACAATTTTCCAACCCTGCAATTTGAAAGCGCTTGTATACATTGCCCACCAACAAGAACCCTCCGAAGCCTTGTGTTCAAAACAAAAAAAAGCACCCCGCACCTGTGCATAACGTCCAAATCCGTCATTGCCGCCACACCTGTGGAGTTGACTTGGAAATATCTCCACAAAAAAAAACAGTCGACCCAAAAGGTTCCCACCCCCCCAAAAACATCAAAAAATGAATGCGTTTTACTAAGAAACCTAATTGATTTTGGAAGTTTGGAAGGCCCCCGATTTACAGACAATTCGCAAAATATGGTAGGTTTGTGAAGCAACGTTTTGGGGGGAGTCTAAAGAGTTCCAAAGAGAAACTGTTTTTTTTCACAAATTTTGCGTCGGAGGGTGTTGTTTGGGTATGATCTGGCTGCTGATGGCCAAACACTCTGTCATATTTAGCATCTTCGAAAAACTAAGGATCAAATGGTTAGTGAACGGGCTAGATCCACAAAATACATCAAAATACCAAGTCCAAACATGAATCACAGACTGTTGACATCATCTTGCAATTTGCTGGAAGATTTGAATTTATATATACAGTATATACAGCATTATTTGCCCAATGACCAATGCTACAGTCATCAGATTGTTCCGATAGGCCCCGACCATTTCAATTCCTCTTACTTATAGAAACAAACGAGTCAAAAAAAACAGAATAGACATTCTGCTCTCCTTATGAATATTCACAAACTCTGACCGTTACAAAAAAAAACACAAACGTATGCAAAATAAACATTAGGTTTGCTCAAGGCCCTTCGAAAAAGGAAGAATATGCAGCCCTTCAAAAGTAGAACCAAAACTGATACAAGCATTTGCCTCCACAAGATATCAAAAATGGAAACATCTCTATACCCAACCACCTGGCAGGGCTGTTTTTGGCTTAGTTTGATGGCGTTTTGGCACCTTTAAGTCGTACGGTGACCACTGCACCGCCACTGCGCATTTGCCTGTGGCATTTCTGGCAAACCTCCCGAATACCCGTAAAAATCGCAAAAACAACTATATTTCAAACTTTTTTGTACCATCATGATGATCCATTGTGTACCTAGAACCTAATTGAATCTTTTTGCGGAAAAAATGTATGCTATTCCGAGAACTGGTAAACACGTGAATCACCCTTGCAACGGGACATGGGATCAATGGAGGAGCAGCAGAAGTTGCTTCAGAGAATCCTGCATTGTTTAAAAAAACAGCTTCAAACACCACAAATGCCGAAATCTTTACCTAACGTCATCAGAAATTCAAGCCAAACGTCTTGGGTTTGCTTGTTTGATGCTCGGCAAAAAAAACAAAAGATCCTTTCAAATGCTGGTTTGATGGTGATTTACCCGGTACAAAATCATACATTAATGATTCTAGTGTTTGAAAATGTTTAAAAAAGAAAAAAGTAATTAAGTCATTAATTCAATAAGTACATAATACTTAATCATGACTCATTAAAAAAGATAGTGAGCTGCCGCTTGTTCTGCAGCTACACCTGCTTGTTTCTCTTTGCCTAAGGCGACCATTATCCTAAGAAGTGTTTATAATCTGTGAGCAAACTGGAAATCCCACCCTGAAATAGCCTATCCCATGGGAACCCAAAACCTTCATTTTTAGGGGTTATAACCCATACATTGGGGGTGTAAAACCTTCAAATTTCATGGTTTTGGGGTCCCATGGTCTAATCTATCTACAGCCATAATCAAATCGTTTCAGTTCCACAGGGGGTTCTGATTCCCTCCTTTTTTTTGATGGCCTTTGGCACAGTGCATGTTGTGGATGATTGGAAAGCCCTGGGTAATGCACCTGCAAGGTTTTGAGACACTTTCTTGAATGACGGTTGTTTTAAACCGTGACGAAAAAGTTTTACATCCGGGATCCGGTCGCTCCATCAGAAGGGGTTTCCAGGGAGGATGTCTAGGTTGGTGGTTGAACCAACCCATTTCAAAACTGGTTGGTGGCTTCAACCCGTATGAAAAAAGATGAGTCAAATTGGATTGATTTCCCCAAATAAGGAGTGAAAATAGAAAATATTTGAAACCACCACCCAGAAAAATACGCTCGTCCAATTGGATGAATTTCCCCAGGGGTGAAACTAACAGATGTAAACCAAACCACCACTACTACACTCCCTATAGAACTAACAGAGCCTGAAAATAGGCTGGGCCCCAAAAGGAAACAATCGTATTACAACCATCCATTTTTCAGGTGCTATGTTGGTTTCAGGGAGGGAAGATGTTGTTTTTGTTACCTACAAAAAATACTGGAACCATTGCCCTGAGAATCCATGGGACGTTTGCATATTTACCTACAATTTATCATAAAAATCAACCAAATGGGCAAGCACTGGTTGGGATAGATAAGCCATACCATCCATGGGACACTTGTAGATTTACCTATACATAAATGGTTGATTTTTACGGTAAACTAGTAGACAAAAAAACACTCGTCCCATGGATCCTCTGAGCCTCTGAGATTCACCCTGAAATAATTTTGACAACAAATGGTCAACAATCCTCATATTTGACCAATGAAAAAATATTTACGTAGATGTACGTAAGGATGGTTCCCAAAAAGGAAAACACATACTTCACCAATTGGATGATTTCCTTGGTAATCTAATAATCTACATGTATTTCTCTCCAAGAAAATTGTGGAGCTCATGAACCCATGGGTAACATAGCTTCATCTGAACTGAACCGGAAAGATGCATTGAGTCCATGGTGGTTGAGCCTAAACTAATCCACAAGATACATCCAATCCTGAATCAAATCGGGACTAGTTGGTGGTTTCAACCCATCTGAAAAATATGAGTGAAATTGGATCATCTCCCCAGGTAGGGGTGAAAATAGAAAATATTCAAAAAACACCACCTAGGGGAATTCTTAGGATAGGTGAGAACCACTGAGATTCAAAAAAAAACAATCCACAGCTTAGGATCAAGATAAACACACATACACAAACAACATCTTAGAGATGAGGTTGGCAGTAAAAACTTGGGAGAAACCTCCGGCAAATTGTTAAACACTTGGATTTTTGCTCGGCCATGATGCTTGGAAAAAGTGAACCAATAATATTTTGCCAAATGGTGCATTAATGGTGATGAATCCCATGATACAATCCGTAAGAAGAATCACAACAAAAAAACAACAAATCCAAGAAAATGGTAGGTGCACCCATGGTCTTGACTCTTTTACTGCCTCAAACATTGCTTCCATCTGGGCAATGTTTTTTGAATCCTGAACCTGAAGATTCCGGCCATTTTGGGGTCCGGATTCCCTTACAATCACTACCTTTTTTGGGGGTGAGGAAAACCGGGGAGATGGGTCCCATGGGATCGGCACCTCCGTCACGTTGTCGTGAGATGCTAAGAACTCTGCCACTTTTTGCGCATTGCTGCATTGCCTGGACAAAAAAGATGTGCTGTAAGAAACCCATGACAGATCATGTATATTTACTATTAAATGAATGGTTGGGTTTTTTGTGGTAAGTTAGGAGGTAAATATACCATACATGGATCCTGTGGGTTAGAAAGGAAAACTGCAGGAATCGCTCCGCAATTCCTATTCTTCACTACCAAAGTTTCTCTACGTTTGTGCTGAGACAACCCCAGCTCCTTAGTTTCCTTCCAATCACCAGCTAGCAACACACCAAAGAGACCTCGATTTTGAAATTCATGAAAAACATCACAGCTAGGACACACCAAAAAACACATTATGACTGAAGCTAGACAAAATATGTTGTTTTCCGGTTTTGTTTTTTCGGGTGTTTTTTCTCCCTTGGTAATCGAATCGAACATGGCGCTAGGAAAACCCACTTTCTGAATAGGAAACACATCTTCAAACGTCGATGAAATGTCATCCAAAAAAAATCATGTTGAACCGCCCCTGAAGCCTCTGGATGTTTAAAGATTTTAAAGCACAACAAAAACCTCTCCAAAAAATGGCAAGAACAAAAAAAGAAACAAAGACCCCAAAGGCAAAGAAGAATTTCATCTTGGGTCTACCCCGCAGTAACAGTGGCATTTTTAAGGTCTTTTGCCTTGAGATGATCATAATGACTGCCATAATTCCCATCGCTCCAGCTTTCCAGCCCCCCCACTAAGGCCCTTGAGGTTGAGCTACATAAGGAATCTGAACCCCAGCGTGGCAACAGGGGTACTCCACTACGTCTGGGCCTAGGAGGAGGGCCCTCCGCTTTCTTTCCCTCCGTTTCATCTTTCGCAGGACCTTTGGTAACCTGGGGAACTGCACCCTGAGGAACTTCAGAAACTGTTTTCGCTTGTTTCCGGATGCTCAAATTGAAAGAGAAAGTAGATATATAGAATCTGTTTTGTCTCTAGACCCGGGGCTAGAGCAAATAGCGTCCAGGACCTGTCTATTCCTGTCTGGCTATACTTGTAGGTTCTTCAATGCTCATCACTTCAATTGCTTCGATGAGTTCGTTGACAAGCTCTCTGGCACCGTGGGCCGCTGCGGAGGTGTATGCGCAGGGTGACGTGCGTCGGTGATGATGTACGCACACCACAAACCCACAGGAACAGTGGCAAGTGAATGTATAAGTTGGGATTCCCGGCTAAATCTACTAAAAATGTAGTGTCATCCTGGTGGTGACGATGGCAACCTGGGTGGGGGGGGGGGTAGACTATACGCCATATCTTACATGGTGAACAGCCAGCTTTTCTACGTTTTTTCCGACACCTTGGAGGTTTAATTAAACCTTCGTTCTTTATTGGAAAAACGGGCATGAATCTCATATCTCAAAAAAAAAAGACGCAACAAAAAAACTACTCTTTCAAAATGAAAAACATATGCTAAAAAGAGTTCTTGACATGCATAATTGTTCAAATCATTTTGGTTATTTCCAGTATATATACCTGGAACCCAAATGACCCTTGTTTTGATTGGTACAGACCAACTTCTTGTGGCTTCGTTTTTGTTGGCTGGGGCTTGGATAATATTTGTGAAGATATTCTTCGGGTGATTTTTAGCTCATAGTTTTCCCATGCTCAAACACTGCAGCAAACAAAAAACAATAACGAATGCCAGCAAGATTGAAACATATCCATGTCCATATGCCGGCACTAATCTGAAGTCATCATTTCAAGCGATATGGTCCCCTCAGCAGGTTGTTATGGAACATTCGTTATTTCCACATCCAACATCTTTTGGACAGAGTCAAAGAGAGAGAGAGAGAGAGAGAGATCTACCTGGAGGATCATCCCTGTTAGGATACGTGAACCACGAAAAAAAAACGGCCCTACTTTCCATGAAATACTGGTTGGTTAATCGGAATCCTGGAATCCTTATAATGGCTTATTATAATCCCTATACAACTGGGTAGTATAATCCCCTCTATGACCCAACAACCAGGTTTTTTTTCATTTCTCAAGTGGTTAATAACCATGGTGATCGTTTTCATCCCCTCAGGATCGGTTTGTGTTAACTTCCCCTTCCAAATGGCTATAAATGGGGGTTCCATTCGATCACCCACTGGATCAAGTCCTGTAACAAAAAGAACGGATGGGAATTTCAAGGGAAAATGTGGGGCCCACCCTTGGGAGAGCACCCTAGCTAGCAGTTGTGTTCCCCAAGTATTCCCCCAAAGGCCCTATATAATCCATATGTACTAGGTACATGGTGGTACAAATTTAGGGGCCCCTCTCCCAAAAATTTGGGGCCCCACGTTTTCAATTTGATTTGATATTCAAACTGTGTTCAGCAGTTCTACTTGGATGTTTCAGGAAGTTAGTACATGGTTAGTAAGGGGGTTAAAACCCCAATATACCACATTTATAAGTATGTTGTGACCCACTTACCAACCTGTTTTCTAACTTCCTGAAACATCCAAGTAGGGAATCTTTCTCCATCACACCACACCTCGGGAATTTTTCCTGAAAAACCACTCGCCTTTCCATCCGCACCGCTAAGGTTTTCATCCCCCTCAGCGCCAAATAGGCCTGGAAGTTTTCTTCGGCATCAGATCATCACCAAAAGGGATATCATCTGTATGTATACGGATGTTTCCGAAAATAGTGGGTTTTCCAAATCATCCATTTTAATATGGGTTTCCATTATAAACCATCCATTTTGGGGTACCCCTATGTTTGGAAACACCCATACGGTCAAAAATGGGTCATCTTGCCCAAGCACTGTAAAAGTGGGATTTTTGCTTTTCACGTCTTACTGCCAGCCTGTTTGGCACTGATACACACATCAGAGATTTTGTGTGTGTGTGTGTACCAAAATACTGTAACAGTGTGGATGTTTTTCGAGTTAAAGATTAATAAAGGACTAAGAAAGGTCCCTGGTTATAAGAGCAAGGATTTTTTTCTCAGTCCTACGAGGTTTGGGTATATAGCCCCGGATGTAAACAGTAGAGATATTCTCACGGCGAAGTGACCCCTCATTTGAAGTCCCCCAAGGTGATGTTTGAAACCCTGCAAAAGGGAGTTTCAAACCCTGAAACTACCAGTTCCCCTCTACAAATGGATACAAATAGTAGCCATCCCAAAACGAAACGGATCAGCTTCCAACCATTGATTTTCGCGAAAATCAGAGTTTCGGGAGGATAGTAATTATAGTATAATATATAAAAAACCCTGATCATTCTACAAGTAGCATGTGAAATCGCACTGAATCATTTGTGGTGACGTCACCTCTTGTCTTATGATCTTTCGATTTGGTCCCAATCCAATCCCTAAACATCCCGAGGCCAAGGCCACCCCTCCTGAGGATCGGTATGACTGGAGCTCCAGTCACACCGTTCACCTCAAAAAGGTGTCCCTGGGATGTCTATAGGTAATATTCCCTCATCTGTTCCCCCAAAAAATTCTTAGGGACACGTTTGAAACAAATAAATAACATTAAATACCAAACAAATGTAGGATTTTTGGGTCAAAAATACCATAAATACCATTAAATACCAACTAGGGTCAAAAGGTTGGTATATAGGATGTTTTTTGGATCAAGCAGGAACTTCGCTTTTGGGTGGATGAGGAAAACCCACACGAAATTCCACCACTAACAGTGACTCTGAGAAAATCCACACATCCTCATCCAACCTTAAAAGAAAGGATGAGCCGAAACGAGACATCCAATAAGATCACAAGGATAAAGGTTGTATTTGTCCTGGATTTGCTTGTTTGATGCTTGGAAAAAGTTTTAAAAACAAAAACATCTTCTCCCAAATGGTGGTGTATTTAGTCGTGATTTTTCCCATGAGTACAATCCGTAAAAAAAACACCAAAAAAAAAACAGATTTCAAGATATCTACACCTTTCAGTTTTATCTGAGTCATACAAAGGCATAGTAATACAGATGACATTTATGCCAGGATCCAGGCTACAGTTTTTGCGTGGCTTTCGCACGGCCGTGCCTCGAAAGGACTGGCAATGGCACCCACGCTTTTGGCCAAGGCATTCAGCCTCCCCGAGACCGCAGAAATCAAAAAAAAACTGTAAATAACGAGATTGAACTACCCATCACCAGTTGAGGTTCATAGTTGTTCCCAGTATTTACTACGTGGTGAAAATGTATGAAAACGGTGGTTGGAACGTTGCTTGGGAATTCTGAACCAGAATTCCAGTAAGACATGGGAATAAAACCTGCCAACAAAAGAACACTAATTACTAATGAATGAAGAAGTCAAGACACAATATGAAACAAGTAGACAATTTGAAAAAGATACATGTTAAACATGTTGATCGTGATTCCTTAGCATATCATTTTTTTCGATGGCTCCCCTTGAATTCAATTCTCCAACCCTTGGGATGGTTTCCTTGGCGAAACTTTGCCGGGAAAGCTTGGCCACAGATCTGCTGAAACCCTGCAAAACAAGAGTCTTTTCCAATCAAAAACAAGTGTATTTTGGGTTCCAGGTATATATACTGGGTTTATAAAGCCTTAATCATCTTTAGGTCAAAAATGGATCCCTGGAAGATTTTTGTACCTTGTCGCCATATTTCACTTGGAGCATTTGTTGGTCCGAAACATCGGCCAATTGACACCCCGGCGATTCAGCCTCTGAAGCAAGTCTTGATTCTGGCCCACAACCAAGGCGCCACCCGTCATGTCGGAGTGTCCACCGATATATTTGCTGGCCGAAATCATCACCTAAAACCCACCAAGACAAAAGAGGCCCCCTGGAAGTTTTTGAGTGAATGATGGAGGTCAAGGTAGATTTTTGTGTGCTTTTAAGATGATGAGAAAAAAAATCTGAGTGAACTAGACTTGTATAGAAAAGTTCAAATGGCGTATGGTTCTATATCAATCCGACATGACATCAGAATACTCAAAAATCTATCCTGGATCTGTTTGCGCCCCCCAAAAAATGCGGCCTTGTTTTCACTATATATTTACGTTCGTGAAATTTGCATGTTTTTTGTTGCACGAATGGAGATACATTGGGATGCGGTTTACCCCTCCCAGGATGAAAACGCGGAAAATTAAGTATAATGTCATCCAGGTGCTTCACAGACTGTTAAGGGTTTCGAACATCCCAAATCTTCTGACCGCAAATCCACACATCAACTATAAACAAAATGGGACGACATAACATGAAACACCAAAAAACAGCTTCAAACTTCACATGTTGTTTTGGTTTGGAACCTATTTGAAAGATTGAGAAACCTGGTGAAAATACAAAAAAGAAGGTTAACTGAGGGGTAGCTCCACCCATCCCAATCCTAATTCCACTCTCATAGATCCTTAGCTTTCATGCACCAGCGGAGGAAGATACCCACTTTGTTTTGTTCTTGTGCCATAAACATGCTACCTATTCAAAAGGGTTCAAAAGCATGGTTGTTTGATACTACCAACATTTCCCAGTAACCATGGATAACATTGAACTACCATCAGATAGGTGTTTTAATGGTTTCCACGTAATTTTTCTGAACAAGAAACACAAACATAAACAGCAACACCAGCACTTGTTTGTTTGGATTCTCTTTAAACAAAGCTCGAAAACTCCACCGACTTCTCCCCCGCTTCGCCCCTTGTTGGTCGAAGTCTCACCCTTTAACGTTCCAACGCCACGAGTCGATATCGACACCCATCTTCAACGGTTGTTGATTCCAAGCAGTGGCAAAGGTGTTGTCTGCACAAATCAAGATACGAAAATTGGAACCTCGATCCTGGTGGAGACGGTTCTACCCGGTCCATTCTGAACAACTCGGCCCTACGGTGGGAGGGCCTCTCCCTAAAACTAACAGCAAGTTTGCACCTGAGAATGAATGGTTGGAATACGATCGTTTGCTTTTGGGATAGCCTATTTTCAGTGGCTATGTTAGCTTTAGGGAGTGTAATCACCCTGTCAAGATCAAACTTTGTTTGTAAATTTCGGAGAAAAACAACAAATATTCTACCTTGATTCTTGGTCAACTCTTGCACTTAGCTGAAACTTTATGTACTTGTTGTGTTTCTTCCATCAACAGTACTGATTTTTCTTCCACCAAGATCCAGCCGAAAAAACACCATGATTTTGCTTGCAAAGTGATTTGGGACAGGGCAACGTGTTATTCCTTTTATGCATTAACCTACAACAACCAATTGACGAAAGGAGCCCCTGGAATAAATCTACACGGTTGCTTCTGAAAAAAACGCACCCCCAAACAAAATTGAAAAATGAAGTCTTAGACTACGAAATACAAACAAAGATGAATTTAAATAAATCCAAAACATAAAAGATATTAAATCACCAGGTGATTCAAAGTGACCTTTTTATTCCCCAGTTGGAGGTCACTTAACCATTTAAAAGGGTCACTTAACCATCCCAAAAAGGTCACTTTGAATCACCAGGCATAATTTGTTTGTTCCCAAACTATCGACTCCAAAGACCTTCGATCCCGGTCCTTCTCACACTTTCGCACAGCTTGGACCAACTTGGGAATATCCACCAAAGTCAACAAAGGATTCGTAGGACTTTCTACCTTTTAGCGGGTAACCACCACCGAGGTATTTTGAACATGTTTTCTAATCTTAAAAAAAATCCCCTGTGAATCTCGTGTATGTGCGTGTGCGCATGTATTTTTTTTTAGCTGGCTAGATCCTGTTGAGTTTGTTTCGTCAAACCCTTTATTTTGGCAGTACCACTGCAAGGAGTCCTGTGACGGAACAAAGAATATCTATCTAGCATTAAAAAAAAACAACATCATAGGTTGCAAACAAACGAATTGATGAAGGTTGTCATCGCTTTGGCTTTCAAACATCCTGGGTGAATAGTACGTGGGGCTGCTTCTGGATATCTGGCAGGATTTTCAAGCCATCAAGTTCTTTTTGTAAGATGCAAAATAAGCACGAGTACTCTAAGTCTCTGTTTTACATCCAAAAAGTTGAGGTACCCAATGTGATTGTTATTGTCAAATTGTCCATGAATATCTAGTTCACCATATACACCATACTCATCATGTCCCTCAAAAAATCGCAAACACACATGTCAACTCTCCCCGTCCAATGTATTCGTCGATTTTTCAAAATGGTTTACACCAAGACATATATTCCCTACAAATCCAATCACCTTCTCAGAATGCTAAGGGAACCTAAATATTATACTCTTCGGAGGTACTTGGATACGGCAATCATGATGCCCGAGGAAATAGCCCGCCTTACATATTTCAAAGGATTATGAAGCCCGCCATTTGAACCTTAAAATAGGCCAACAAAATAAGGCCTTATTTCAATTTGGGATTGGGAGGGTTGGGCCCCGTAGATTCCCATGAACCAAGGCTTGCCTCGGCAAACCCGTCCATAACTCATCGCTGGATTAAAATTTCATGAACATTGTCCCTCAAGGTCTTTTTTGGGGGTAAGGAACATACAAACTTAAAATCTTTACAAGTTAAACCACCTATGATATTGGATAGTCTATGGAATCTTCATGTTAAACATGTTGCATCATAGAGCCGGTCTTACATACTACATCCAATAAAAGCATACTATGATATCTTGTGGCATGTTTTAGGCAAGTTTACAAATCCGCCAGCCTGATAAGGCTTGTGGAGTGGAATCCGGCCAAACCAAAAAAAAACACAAATTTTGGGTTCGGAAAGTAAACTGTTTAGAAGCAAGCAATCAATGAAGTGTTTCAAAAACACTGCCACAGCATCCATGTATGGTATATTAGCCTACATTTACGAGAAACATCAACCAAATGTAGGTAAATAAACCGTACATATTCATAGATGGATGGTATGGGATTAGTATATAGTATCAATATTTTCAAACAACTCCAACAAAAAAAGTGATTCTTGCTTTGACATGGACTGAGTTTTGTTCCTGGGCATCCTCGCCCAAATCATTTTGGTGTTTTCCTGGATCTTGGAGCAAACCTTGGAGCAGCAGAACGGATCCAAGCGTAAACGCCGGTAAACGCCCAGGAAGGAGTGTTGTAAATGGCCGTGATTTTTCAGGGTTAGCCGGGTACCCCTTATAAATGGCCGAAAAATCAATTAAGGTAACTGGGGTTTTCACCCCTTTCTAAGAGGGGCCCGTTATGGGGCCCCTATATGGCCCTGCCTGGTGATGTGGATCCACCCTTTTTGGCCTCAATCATCGGCCAAACCCATGTTTCAACCCCAACCAAAAGGGACAAGTCATCAGAAACATGTCTGCATAGCTTCTGAAGATGAGATATTTTTTCATAAAACACCCTAAGAACCCTGATGCCTGAAATCCAGTGGCTATTTTGGAGGCCTGCGAAATACATACAGGTTCAAACAAACCCTTCCAAAAAAAAACAAGCTACCATGGTAGTAGAAAGGATCAACATCACCCCCAATACCTTTATTATATTGCTGGCACTAAAGGGCACTAAAAATCAAATAAATAATTACATGCATGGACAAACACAGGAGATGATTTGCTATCGTCAGTTGCAATCTCGGCGAGCCCTGTGATTGTTGCCTGAGGGTGCTACTGTACGCATGTATAGTTCCCAATTCACCACTACTCCCACCACTATAATAAAGATAATGTTACAACATTTTGGTTTCTTTCAAACTACTTTTGGTTCGGAAATCTCCCACATAGACACACAAAACCAAGGAACACTTTCCACATCATTGAGATCCAGATATGTAAATTGCAAATTCTGCGAAGTGCTGCGAACCTTCTCAAACCTTAAAGGCTCCGAGTCCGAAACCCTTGGTGGATGAAGGGTGGAGTGGCCAAAACAGGTTATGTATCAACCTTCAAATACCTTGAAATGGAAGATATCCGATGACCAAAGGCATGTGAAATGGAACATCTCCATTTCTTTTCCCTGAGGGTTTTGAACAATATCCCAAGAGGCGCGCATGCAGAAGAAAAACACAGTTTATGAACAGAACGTTTACTTCAGCATCTCACTTGACAGGTTGTTTGGTAAGGATTTCAATATTTGGAAGGGTTTTGAAAGTGAACAGGAGTAGTTTTTTTTCAACGGAACAATCGATCAATTAAGGTGTCTGGCTCTGCTTTCTATTTGGCATATCAACACCCAAGTATGGCATTGGATACCGCTTACAGCTTATACTTAAGGTATAAACATTGACGGGCTTCTGGTTACTATCGTTACTGCATTCAAATCCTACATCCGCTTCTACAAGTACTGCCTGTTGCCGGTTACCAGAACCCAAAACGTTGAATGCAAGCAATGGATTCACCGCAACACCCGGCAACTCGGCTATTGCTTCAAGTTCTGTACACTCGGGTATTTCATCACCAAAGGATGCAGGTACCTAAAATGGAGATACAAGTACGTACTGTACCGTACCTTATAAGGCTGTTTTAGGGGGGTGGGGATTTCGGATTTCCTTACCTAGGCCGTATCCATACTGCGAAAACAAATTCTTGTCCAAAATTCAAGGATGGAACCATTTATTATGTAGGTTAGCGTTTGAAACCATAACGAGGCGGAAGATTCCTTGAATGAACAGCTGTGGAATGACATGTATATATTTACCTACATGTTCACCTTCTGAGAATGGCACCTAAATACCTTTTCTGAGGAGGTGATTATACACCCCAATCATCATCTGACAAGGTGATTGGATCCCTAGGGTACTGTACAGTACACAAATATATATATATATATATATATCTCTGTTCAATGTATGTTCAATGTAACCATGGTATGATCCACTGAATTGACGTCACGTGATTTTTTCCTGGCGAGGGATCACCACTTCAATCAAACTCTAAATCCCAAATGCTCCATCTATGGAATATTTATATACCCACACTCTAGGCTAAAATCATGGTAAATGTAAATGTGGGAAAATGTTGGAACATTGGATCATATGATAATCAATATTAAGTCTTTGGAATGCATAGCCGGCATGGTATTTGGCGAATGTATGGGTCTTAAAGTGATTGAGTTGTACCAGGAAAAAAAACATCAACACTCAGCGAAAACCCAGGTCATTTGCTGTATATAGGGAATGAAATTTTACTCAGTTATACTAGGGATTAGTTCATAAGCCATTAAACAAGGATCCCGGAACGGAACCTGAACCAATCCATATAAATGGAATGTCAGCCAAGGCATTTTGTTCCACGCTGCTCATGCAAATTGATTTTGGGAGGTCCTGGATCCTTGCAAGTTCCTACTGTTTTGTAACCAAACATCTGGTTGATCACATTAAATTCCCACCAAACGAGAAAACATATGTAAGAAAACATCAACCATAAGATAATATGTGACCGGACGAAAACGGAAGGGGTACACTATCCCATACATGGGACTGGTATCTTTGAGTACACTAAATTACCATCAACAAGAAGGTAGGTGAATATAGCAGTCCCATGGATCCGTAATGGGTCATAGATATTTTGGGAGACAAGTGTCAAGGCTGACCCCCGCAACTCTCTTGATTTTTTTTATGGCTAGTCAACCTACACCCCCTAACATACCCCCCCAGAAATGAGTAAGGCCTTACAAAGGCCTTATTAACCATTGCTTTCCCTTCATAAGGCCTTGTTATCCAAACCCTAATTTCTGGGGGTCCCGGTACATTAAGTTCCCGTTGATCGTCGCCGAAAAACAATCGCACTGTACCACCATAGAGGCCCCTGGCTTCGCGAAAAACAAACAACTTGCCCTGCCATAGGCAAGCGGGTCAAGGTATGGAATTAGTTACCCTCCCTGAAACTAACAGCAAACGCACCTTAAAATGACCTGTTGGAAATCCGGAGATTCCTATTGCTTGGAAACCAGCATTATTTATGGCGAACTGTTAGTTTTAGGGAAGATTTACCATACATTTACCATCCCTATAGGGATCCTGGCCTCACCGAGTTTCGAAACGCAAGGTATTTAGGTTCCATGAAACCCTAGAAGGCGACTGGACCCCTAGGGTGCCAAATGTAGGTACCCTCCAGTAACCTAACATGGCTGGCAATGGAAATTCAACTTTTCCCGGATAGGAAATACATCGACTCATTCATGGTGGATTTTCCAGCCAGCTATGTTAGTGTACCAAAGGGTAAATATACCATACATGGGAGAATCTGTGGGTTGGGAAAACACGTCCAGTTGGAAATTCTCTACATGAAGTTGAGGCATTTGATGAAGCTGCAGATTTGATGTTCTTGTTGGGAAAAAAGGATAGACGGTTTCACCCACTATATAACCCAACTCGAAAATACGACTTCATCATAGTGAAATATCAAATGAAATGCCCTGAAACAAAACCATCGGTGTGAAGTCATCTAGTATGTCCTAATCAAGAAACCATCCACTTCTCAAAGAATGTTCAGGTGCTCTTTTCAATGCATCGAATCATATTAAACAACGCCATACACCTGCCGTTTTTGGGCTGCCAGTTGACCACCTTCATAAATTTGGAGGTGGGTCCTGCCTCCATACTTTGCACACTTGGAGCTGAACAACTTGATGGGTAAATCCGAATCAAAATGACCAGCAACATTTAAGCATGAAGTTTGATCCCCCAAAAAATGGGTGGCAGTGGCATTTCATGCTTCCTGACATATCTTCACATTTTTGTTGGGGATTGAACCACAAACAACTGCCGCCGTCGTTTTTCAACCCTGCAGTGTTGAAAAACAGTCTATGTTGACGGTTCCTGTTTCATCACCAAAAACATGCTTAAGAAACACCACCCTTAAACTATAACCCTTTAGAATGTTTTTGTTGAACATTTTCCATAATCGAACCCTTGAACAAAAACCGTCGGTATTATTCACCGACTCCAACCTCAAATCCAAACTCCAAAATCCAACGACATCAAGCATTTCCACCATCCCAATCATTTCCATCATCTCATCTCCATCATCCTGGGCAAATTAGATGAATTCCCAAAACCTGATTTTATTTGAAAAAAAATCATCCCTTCCTTTTCACCGGGCCCCTTCAGGGTGACTTCTCACCCCCCAACACAAAAATTGCCCAGGAATCATCTGGAATCATTTGATCCTTCGGGGTGTTTATTCTACCCTCCCCTAAGAATCATTGGACCCTCCTATAGAGGGACTTGAACCTGTATAGCAAGGTTCCGGGGATCTCCAAACCACCACCCAGTTTTGAGTGTCCAGAATTCTTAGGGCGGTGATGTTTGAGGATTCTGAGGTTCCAAATTTAGCTCCTCATTTAGTAGGAAAATCAAAAATCCATGGCTCCGTTCATCGCTCCCCCAATATCACAGCCTATAGGTAGATTATGGCAACCCCCTGTGAACCAGGGTTCTGATTGGCAATCCCCCAGAAGCAAAATAGGTCATAATTCTAGGAGAAAATGATGGTTGGAATTGTGGAACAAAAAGAGAATATATATACCGTAAGTTCCATAGCTGCAAAAATAGACACAAATATGCGAAACTGCATGGTGCATCAATCCATACGCCTTTTAACAAACGATACGCCAAAAAGGGCATGTCCCTAGCCTCATCGCCAAGACATGACTTCCAGGTTCCAATAACTCCAAGGCCAAGGCTGTAGCTGCCATGCCTGGACAATGCACAGATGTCCAGATTCAAAAGATCCGAACAAAAATGACATGGTCCCCAACATAGCCCTGATAAGGTTCAAAACCACCTCCATGTTAGGTACCTGAAAATTCTTGGTGATTCAAAAAGATCCGAACAAAAACAACATGGTCCCAAAAATCCAATATAGTCGTGGAAATCCCTTGGACTTTAAAAACCAACGTTTGAACGTTCCAACTGCATGTTCTTTTTGTTCAAACGCAGTAGGATTTTTGTTTATAACGGAGCAGAATTGAGTTATGACAGGAGTATGACCTTAACTTTTATGTTTTATTTCTGATGGGGTCCCGGTTCTCAACACAAAACCCCCTTGGGGAACGTTTCTCTTCCGAGCCGTGTTTCTTTTTCAAACTCAGAACTTCGCGAAGGTGAACTTTGCCTGGAATTCTTGAGACCTATATCTAAGGAAATTCCAACAGACCCCGAAAGGAACAACATACCCCACACAAACCCTCAACCACCTGTTTATGAAGGAAATCCTTTCACGTTTACATTTTGAGGTGCCTGGGGTATGTTCCAGGGGTCTGTTGGAATTTTCTTTCACATATTATATGTACACCTTTCAATGAACCATTTGTTTTTGATGTGGCAAAAATCGGATAAGTCCCAAACCCCGCAAAAGTGTTTTTGCATTTTTTTGTGGGTGAATTACGTCTTAGAAGAGATTAACTAAGATTTGCTATGATTTTTTCTAGGCCACGTGATAATAAGGCTTCAGGCTTCTTGTTTTGGATAGGCTGGTATACTCTCCCAAAGTTTAAGGTATCCCATTTAAAATGATGGTCGGAAAAATACGTTTCTTTTGGGAAGGTGACTTGTGTGGGGCTACATGTCAAACTTCAGGGGTGTCATCTGTGTCCTCAGTCTTTAAGACAAAATAATTCAATAATCATCAAACGGACCCGTAGTAAGTTGCTAGAGCTATTAACTACTCAAGTTGAGGGGTCTGTTCAGAGGGTCCTGTTGGAGATTTTTTGGAGAGATACTTCACAAACCACAAACTGCCATGTGGATAAATTTGTTGTGAAACCAATTTGCATAAGTATGTAATCTCACCAAAGGATTAATGAAAATACCACCCCTAATCAGAGCGCCCCATTTTTCCAGGGCCATTGCTTTTTGTATTGGTGCTAATTTCCCTAGTCTAATCAGGATTTGGTGAAACCACCACCAAACAGTTAGAGAGCCCTACTTTGAAATCGTGAAGCCCTCCTCTTGAGTTCTATGGTTGGGATTTGATTTCATGATTTCATGATCCATATTTTTTCTAGTTGGTGGTTGAACCAACCCAATTTGAAAAATATGCGCTGGTCATGGATCATTTCCACCAAAAATCGGGGGGAAAATGAAAAAACATGCCACACCACCTAGTTTTCGATATGTTGTTAATCATATTCATCCTCAGGCCTCCGTGTCTATTTCTTGGGGGGATTGGTACTACTTCAATCCCCCCATTAAGGAGCACGGGATCGGCGGTATGAAAAAGCCGGTTCTTCGACAAGATCAGACCCATAGGATCCATGGGACTGGTATATTTACCTACATTTGCTTGATTTTTTTGGCAAATTGTAGGTAACTATATTATTATTAATACATGGAACAACCTATGGGAGATATTAGATTATGGACGCACATCATCGACTATATATATATATATGATCAACCCTGAAACCGATCCTTCAACCCTTTTCCCAACTGGTCACCTGATGCAGTTGCAGTCGCCCAAAGGCCACCCTCTAAGTCCGCAATGGCAGTCTCATATGCTGACCTCACCACCCATGGGAATCGATTGTGGGAATCTGATATCTGGCCCTCCCAACTACCCCCATCAAAATTAATAAGGCCTTATTTATGGGGGTAGGTTATGGGGGGCTAGGTGGACCAGCCATGAATCTGATATCTGGCCAAATTATCACGGTTTCACCAAGCAAGATTTCCCTGAAATCAGGCATTTCCCTTTTTTCATCTACCTTTTGAGGTGAGGCCTTTATTGAAGTCGCTGTAATTTGACCAATAATATTGTTTCATTGCTTAGGTCGGATGGTCCGGATAGGTTGTGATGGCTAGCTTGAATCACTGGACCATCATGAATTGAACCACTAAAATCCACGTTGTTTTCCCTGCCCAAGCAGTTAGTATATGCCATGGATACCTCTACCTACCGGGTCCAAGAAGGCCACGTAATCCACGTGTCGATAAGCAGATTGCCTTGGCCAGGACCTTGGCTACCGCAGAGCCGTTGGTAAAGCAGTTTAAACGCCTCGGAAAAACTGTGCTGGCGCTTCCAGAAGCCCCCCTTTCTGCGCCCCATTTCCATCATGATGGCCATTGTGGCCATTGTTTGTGATGGCATGTGAGGCCTGCAGCATGCCCCACCTGTGGAGCTCATGGAAGTCAACACTTCATTCTGCTGCGTTTTTGTGCTCTTCTTGTTTTTGACGCGCTTTGCCATGGCGGTACAGTCATTGGTGCGGCTGAGTCCATAATGACTGTCTCGTCTGCATGGAGATTTACCGGGATGATGCCAGCCTCTTCGATCTCAACGCTGCCAAATCTATCTTGTTGGTGGTTGCTATTCTCAATGCTGTACGTACCGTTGAGCCACCGTGTACGAGATGTATAACTGCAGTGCAAGGCCACATATTTACACTCCCTAAAAGTACGAGTTCACCCCTGAAAATCATCCTCAAAAGGAAACTAGTATTCCAACCATCCATTTTCAGGTGCGAACTGTTAGTTTCAGACTTTAGTCCAAGCATCTTTGATTTTGGCCAATAACTTTGAGTCAACCCCACCGCTTGGCTGGCATAGGTTGTCGGGGATGGAGAACAAACTCACTAAACCTAAGTAAAGGGATCATTAAATTGCAAACCCAAACACTTGGAGTATTGTGCAAGCAAAACAGCCAATCACCCAAAATTGCCATGTATAGACTATGCATACTGTAAATACTGAATATATACACAACATGTATATATATACAAAGAAAAATCTATACATCTATGCGGAAAGAAAAAACAATTATGTATATATTATGGCATTGTATAATTTGCATGTGTATTTCTAAATACTCACTTAGACAATGGACCGTGAAATAAAAGTTTGAACTGTATTTCCCCTACTAAATATATGTAATCTCCCAAAATGTTTAAAGTTTAGCCATTGGCCACGTAGGAATATGTATACATGATATATGAATTCAATGAATTTACGCATCATTTAAGATCTTCCAATTGACCTATTAGGATCTATTAGGTCAATCTTTTGAAGGTAGCAAAAAATGAGTCATCAACTCACCACCCCCCAGGCTTTCCGCCTCGTCGGAGTGCCACACCTGGAATACGCAAAACGCCCTTCCTGGCGGAAGGTTCCGGTTCCGCGGTGGAACCTAAGGGGTGGAACCCTGTGGAAGTGGTGGATTTCTGCCACCACCAATGTGAAAAATCCAGTGGGATTCCTTTCCCAAAGGTTCGATGTATGGTACATGTTTTTTCTGCTTTTGGCTTAATCTTATGGTGAATGTAGGTAAATATACCATGCATTGATTGCCTGGGTTTGGATGATGATAAACCCTAAGCCGAGCCTATTAAAAAACGTTGAACTCCGTGAACCAGCGTATCAAAAATGGTGGTTGGACTTGCAGGGATTTTATCTTTGAGGTTCAGGTTTAGGGATTTGGAGTTCTTTCCGATCGGCAAGTCATTTTCTTTTAAATCACCGCACCGTTGTGAAATCCCGGCCCCGTTTTTGCAAGCTGGCAAAATTCATGTGTCCCAAACACACAAACTTCCAACCCAAAAGATAAACAACATTTATGTTTTTTCCATGCCAACTGTTTCCAAAGACTTCTAAAGTAGTATGTTCCCCTTGCTGAAAACGATTCGAACAAAAAGTTCCATTTTCTTGGCTTCATTCATTTTTACCTTATGTTTATATAATATGACCGTATGTTTAAGGGCGCCCCCGGGTTTCTTTTGCGGGTGTCCTTGGAGAGTCCCCCGAAACGCCCCGTGTTTCCCCCCGGGCCCCGTGTTCCTGGCCAAGGTTGGTTTGCACAAAGCTGGTCGCCGTGGTGATGGGCGGAAAGATGGCACCATGACCTGCCGGAAGCCCGGGGGAAAATATGGTGAAAGGTTTCTGCCAAAAACCCTCGGCATGGAAAAACGAGGCCTAATATATCCCACGTTAAACGGGAACACAGTACACACATTATACATTATATATATAAATATATTTATATATGATAGTTACCCATCTCTGCTATCTTCATCAATCTCAATCTCAAGGACTTCCAAAATGCCTTCAACATTCACAGCCCAATCCCCACCAGGATCATGTTGATCTCCACCATGCACGGCCACGGTCTCAATCTTCAAGCTTCGAACCTCTTGATCTCACGTTGAAGGAGAAATTCATCCACTTGAACTGTGCTCCAAAAAGGTGGGCCTTGGAAAACCAGTTGTAAGTATGGGGTTATGAATTATAACTCCACTTATAGGAATGAAATCACCCCAGTTACCGATTTACATGGCCATTTATAGGAGTTAGTTAGAACTAAGTTATAACCCCAACTCGTATACACCTTGAAACCCTTCTAGCCTTGTGACATTTGAACAAAAAATGCTGGTTTGGTTAGGGATCCATTATACTGGCTTATTGTACATCCCATATAACAGTCATGGGTAGTATAATCCCCTATCTATTGGATCCAAACACCAAATTGGGTTGCAGTAGATACTGAAGGTTTCTCTAAAGTACTGGTGATTGAATATGTTCCCATCAAAATAACAGGGTGTTTGGGTCCAAAACCCCCCATCCTCTTAAAACAACCAACTACGGATGAAACTTTATTGAAAAGACCACCACTGAGTTGATGGTCAATCCCAACCACGAATGGCTTAGTATGGTATATCTCCCTACATGAATGGCGTAGGTTTGTATGGTAAGCTGGTTGATTTTATCTACATTTGCTAGAATTTTATGGTAAATTAGTAGGTAAGTATATCATACATTGAGTGCCAGGGAGTATTTTCGAATCATCATCGGGGATCAAGTCACCCTGGTTGTTTGTTTTGTATAGGGGATCAACTACCGGTGGGAAGTATAGTAAGCCACTTTTTTGGCGAACATTGTAAAACTCTGCCCTTTCAACAAACTGAAATTTGTGTGGGACCCTGAGTTTTGAGGCTTTTGTTTAAACGATTCCGTGTAACAAAAACACGATGACCGCGTAAAAACCATGGATCTAAGGTATATATTGGATACCCTCCACCCAGTAACAGTTGAAAGTTTAACAGTCTCGGTAAGATTGTTTGGAGCTGAGTGATTTATTCTGGTACAAAGTAAAAGAAAATCTCAGAAAATTACAAGATGATGCACAAAGAAGGTTGTTTTTATCCTCAGAACAACTTAAACTCATCTTCCCAGCTCTCTTGGGTGGGGATGTGTCTGAGGATAACCCTTGGAACATGTAGTTTTTTCATACCGCACTGCACCCATCCCAAACACTGAGTGTATGGAATACCTACAATTTACCATAAAAAAACAACCAAATATACCATACATGGATGCCATGGCTATGAAAAGCTTGGGTCGAATTCCTCGAAACAAAAAATCGCAAACCTCTTGACACAACAAGGGACTCCGATCCATTTCCTCAACTCTGTCGCTTCTCGTCGACCGAAGACCTTTCTGTCGCTGAGGAACCTTTTTACTGGGAGGTTCCATAGTTGCCATTGCACCATCCGGTGGAGGTATGATGTCTGCGATCTTTTTTTGAGCGACTTTTTTTGAGGGGAAGATGTGTTGTTTTCTATAGCACCTGAAAATTGGTGGTTGGAAGATGAAATGTCCTATTTTCGGGGCGAACTGTTAGTTTCAGGGAGAGTATTTACAGGTGGGAGAAATTGCAACCCTTGGGTCGTGCATGTTCCATCCCTCAAATGTCGACTTGCAATTTCTGGTATCTCAAGGTACTTGACCTCGAGTTTGGGAACAAGGAGCTATGAGATCATATCCCAAGATGATGTAGCAATAATCTCCATGAAAATTGTTGATCATCAAAAAATTGCAAAAACAATCCAAAATATATTATAACATTTGTAATTACATGTATACGTATATATATACATACAAACTGGATTTTTACTGCGTTTGGACCGTGGCAAAGTTTTTGAAAGGCTCAGCTGATGGCTGCGGTAAGGTGCGTCGGGCATGTTTTGTTCCAAAGTCTAGGACGACTTGTTGGACAGTGAAATAGAAACTTTACACACCAGGTTCTTCCCAGTGACCTTTTTGGGTGTTTTAAGTGACCTTTTCAGGGAGTTAAGTGACCTCCATCTGGGCTATCAAAAAACCAAAGAACTTAACCTCGACTTCAATTTTTCAAGTTCCACGTTAATTGAAAAACACATCCGATATATACTGTATTAGAAAATATAGGAAAGACATAAATTGAAAGGCATGGTATATGATATAAGTTTTGTGATATAGGTTTTGGCTATGTACTTTAGATATTGATAGATATAAATTGAAATTCCCCACACCCAACCAAGTCTGTCAAAAGTCACCAAATTATCACTTCCATAGTATGTCTTTCCCATGACACGGGGACACAACTGGGCACTGAGGGTCAAACTAGGCCAGGGGAGAGCAACAATGAACTCTCCACGATCTTCCGACCTTTTACTAGCCACGCCTCAGCTTGCTGTGGTGGTGGTGGTGGTGGTGGTGGTTGGTACATGGTACATGGTGGTGGTGGTCCTCAAAAACCACTAAGAAGAAACCCTTAACTAGATACTTCTGGGGAGGATGTCAAGGGAGTTGGTTGGAAGGGCCATCATTCTAAACCATGGATACTGGGGCGTATGTGCGTGATTCACGCAACATCACAACCTATATAATTTAACATTCATGCAACGCTTCAATTGGTGGCCACGGGGCTAAATCTTCACTAGTCTAAGGCACCGGGAATTTGAGGCCAACGTTTCTTTGAGATTGGATGGGAAGTTCCATGGCCACACACACATTGTATTTATACCTGCATTTACAAACATCACTGACCATACATTTAAGCCATTCATGTAGGAAAAATAATGGAAATATCGCATACATTGAGTGGACCTGAGATCAGTAATAAGAAAATCCGAGTTATCTTAAGGAGATTTGTTGAGAGAACTCCTTAGCTCGCCTAATGCTGCTCCAGATGGAGTCACAAAGAAATACGAATCTGAAGATACAGGTACAAGGAATCACTACACTCACTCCCTGAACACTTACAACCTTCATCTTCAGGGGTTATAACGTTGTTATAACCCATATTTTTCAAGCTTTTGCCCCTTCATTTTTAGGGGTCCAAAGGCTGAAACTAAGATAGCCCCTAAAATTCACTGGTTGGAAGATGTAATTTCCTTGTTGGGAAGGATTTAGTTGTTTCGGGGGTTATGTCTATGTTAGTTTCAGGGGCTATGTTTGTCAAAAAACAAATCAGATCCATTTGGGTCCAAAAACTGTGGTTTTAAACAGTGGAAATCAGGTTCAGGGTAAACATGGGTTGCTTTCATAGACATGAAT